>OY747708.1:3652500-3807500 GCA_963556495.2 Valencia hispanica | reverse complement strand
AAGACGCTCATAGTTTAGATAATGGATTTTTGTTTTGTTTTTATATACTGAATCAGACTTGTTTCTTTTTTACCAAAAACATAAAAGGTCCCTGGATGAGGGCGGCTGTAGCTCAGTGGTAGAGTTGTCGGCCTGCAACCCAGAAATTGTGGGTTCAATTCCAGCTTCCACCTGCTACATGTTGTTGTGTCCTTGGGCAAGGCACTTCACCTACCTTGCCTACTGGTGTTGACCAGAGGGGCCGATGGCGCGATATGGCAGCCTCGCTTCTGTCAGTCTGCCCCAGGGCAGCTGTGGCTATAATCATAGCTTGCTTTCAGCAGTGTGTGAATGAATGATGGGAGTTGTAAAGCACTTTGAGAGTCTTGAAAAGCGCTATATAAATGCAAGCCATTATTATTTAACCCCAAAAGCATCTGAAACAGTCAGCTGTTTATTTTTCAAAATACACAATTTATTGTTTGAGTCATCCCTCCTATCCAAACAGAGATGTTAAATTATTATGCAGTTACATACCAGTAAGAGATCCTTTCGGCTTCAAGAACAAAATCCAACATAGAGGAAGCCATGGAGCCTTGAGAAGACAGTTATGATTCTGACCAGTCGTTTTCGGGGTTCAGTGATGTTCAGTAATACTTCAGGCTTTAGATCCACACTGTTTTTATTCACCAATCCATAAAAAAAAATGCACTTTTAAACTTTTCATGTTTATAAAAAAATAGGGTGGAGATAAAATTTCATCTTATCCAGATCATATTACTTTCTAACAATGGCACGTAGATTCTTAATGTTGTGGGGGAAACTTTAGTGTGTTTTCTTTCCAAAAAGACCCCAGCCATGCTTCAACTCAATTTTTATTTTAAATCGGGTATACGCTTTTAAAACATTTTGGGGAAGATGCAACTTACTCAGCTTTGAGAATTCCATTCATTTTTGTTTTCTCAACCACATTTTTAAATGTTGACATTTAGTCCCAGAAGCTTTTTTTTCCTGTGACGGAGTAGCCAGGATCATAGTGAATGGTAAATATTTGGGAAATGAAGTTTCGTAGTTATTGCCATTGACTATAGAAGACATCACTAACAGAACTAAAGCAACATTTCACCAGTTCTTTGTGTCTTGAAGCATACTATGGATTTGTGAGGGACCGTAACTGGAACAGCAAGTCATTCATCTTTCTAGTGGACTGAACCTGTTCAAACATATAAATTTAACTGCAACAGCAGTTGATTGACCCCACATCAATACAGTTATACATACTGCTGATCCAGAACGCTGCTGCTCGTGTTCCTCACTAGAACCAGGAAAGTAGAGCACATCACCCCAGTTCTAAAGTCCTTACACTGGCTCCCTGTAGCTCAGAGAATAGACTTCTAAATACTTTTACTAGTTTATAAATCATTACATGGCTTAGCACCAAAATATGTTGAAGACCTGTTGTCATGGTACCAACCACCAAGACCACTCAGGTCCTCCAACTCTAGCCTACTAAACATCCCTAGACTCAGAACTAAACATGGAGAAGCAGCTTTCAGTTTCTATGCTCCTCTTATCTGGAACAGACTTCCTGACGAGTGTAGAGCTGCTGAAACTCTGAACTGCTTTAAGTCGAGACTAAAAACTCATGTTTAGAATTGAGTAAATGCTTGATGTCATATGTATGAAATGTGTTCATGCTCTCTTGCTTTTTTTGATCTTTCTCTTGCTTTATTGTGTATCATGTGTAATGTGTGTTTCTTTTATGTTTAAAAAAAAAATCACCAAATCATGTAAAGCACCTTGAATTACCCTGCTGCTGAAAGTGTGCTATACAAATAAAATTGCCTTGCCTTGCCTAGTTTGACAGCAGAGAGTCGCCCCACACTTCGCCTCAAATCAAACCCGGATCAATCCATTAATTTTGATCATCAGGTCCCTTTCTCCAACTCGGTATCTGGAGACGTCTCAGGAATTCATTCATCGCTTCACCCTCCTCCGAATTAAACTCTGTCATGAATCATCACCGAGGGGCAAAGAAGACGCTAAACTGTTTACATCTAATCAATATCAGTGCAAATCATTTGTATTCAGCATGTGAAGAGACTGATTTCATTGAACGGAGTTTTCAAAGCCAACCGTTTAACCAGTGTGACGCCGTCCAAGGAGGTAAACCCTCCTGTGGACTTCTGAAAGGTTAGCTCATCAATTCAAGGCTAGGTGGGAGCGGTTGGGAAAGGAAAGTGATTGAAAAGCTCCCGCGGCGACATCAGTCAGGTCTGATGGAGCGACATCATGGAACAAGACACTGTCATGGTCGGAAACTCCCAACAGATCCTGCAAGGACGAGGTGACCCAGAATCAACAAAGACGAGTCAGGCATTAGTTTGATTAAGGTACCAGTTGGTTTTATTATTACAATGCACACTAGAGAAGCAAAAAAAGCCTTGGCATCCTCCGAAAACCAACATCATGACAATATGAGTCACACGCGTGAGGCTGCATGGAGCGGTCGTTTCACGGACCGCTCCGTACGCTATTATTGCAAAGGGTCACTTCCAACTCAAACTCAGGCAGAAAGATGGAGAACTAAAACAGAACACATGGGTCCTTCCATCTCTGTGTTCAGGAGATACATTAGAGATGCAAACACACCAAATATCCCAACCATAAACGTGACCCATGACAAGAAAACAAATGTCAATAACTGAAGGAACTACGTTAAAACTTAAAACACAGAAGACTAATCATCAAATCAGATCATTTTAATAAACAATTTGAGGCTGTATCAAAAAGTAAAAAATAAAACAAAAAGGGGTATTCTTGGAGAATCCGGTTGGAAATAAAATGTTTTTGTTTTCCTGAATCTCAGCCACAATCATCTCCGTCGCATCCAGAAAAAGAAAAATCAGGAAAAAAATGAATGGTTATATTCTGGGAGAGTCCCAGCGGCACGTAGAAAAAGTAACGATCCCTGGTTTGAAGTACATTTCGGGGTTTGTGCCGTTCTGCCGAAAAAAAAAAAAAAGAAAAAAAAAGGACTGGAATCTTTTGGAATATAATTTTAACCAATACAGACGACAGTTGCTGATTAAAAACCATTAAGAACCCTGAAGGACTTATCCAGTTAGATAATAAATATACTCCAGGGCGCATCGTAAGGATTATTAGGCAGTTACCATAGCGTCTGACGGACGAAGATGATTGGTTGCATCGTGCAGCATGTGAGACATCAGGTGTCCCAGTGGTCCAATCAGAACGCGTCAACCAGCGCTTTATTCTAACAGGTGTACCCAACCGTTTTGGGGGAACTACTCAATCCGATCCAATGAAGACTAAGACTGTAACTTCTTCCAGATTTGCTCCTTCAAACGCAATCGTTTCTACAACATTTGGACAACGATGATTAAGACAGTATTCCACATGTATTGTAGTCATCAAACGGATCAGGGGTTCTGCAAGCTGAGCCCGCCCCCGCTGGTTTTTCCTGATTTGTTTTGTCTGAATCAGCTGACTGGACTAAGAGTTGGGGCTGAAAAAAAACAGAATCATCTGTGACTACTTTGGTAGATAATTCTGCCTTTCTCAATTCTTTCCACCAGATTAAACACGTCTTCCAGATAAAAAGGGATTTTAAAAACCAATAAAACAAATGATTACTCATCTCTATGTCTTTAGACTACCTTGTTATTCTCAGCTAAACTTTGTGAATAAGGATAAAAACAAACAGTGTTAAAAGGCAAACTGTTATGAATCCCAATAAAGACACACACACACACACACAAGATAACGCGCGCACACCTCGGCCTCCGCTTCCTTTGCATTGCCTGCGGAGGCGATACGAGATCCTGGGGTTTGGACGAGAATCTAACGCCATTTTTAGAAGACGGGTGTCTGCCGGCAGATATCTGGTGACACTTTCTTCTCCTCTGGTGTTGTTTGAGAGCAGGACACAACAAAAGGCTGTTAGGCAACACGTTCAGTCCAGTGGAAAAGAAAAACAGTTATTGGGAAACAGGAGAAACCAAAGTAGAATCCAGTATTGAAATCTAAGGAAAACAAAAAAAATCAAATGCAGAGAGGGGAGAGCGGCTCTCCCAGTTGGCCCACTGTGATGAGACTTGTTCAGGCCATAGCAGAATGTGGGCTACCATGTAACCAGTAGTCCCTCAAAGCTGTTCCAACATCCCAAACCCCCACCCGGACCATAGTCTCCTGTTGTTTTGGAACTTTAGCACCTCTTGACATCTCTTCCTGTAAAAGTCCAGACAGAAAACAGCAGAAAACAGCACAGTTCCTGGAGCTTCCCTCCACCCTCTCAGGGGAGAGTTAAAACAAGTCTTAGGGGGGCACGTAGGGGGGTGGAGATCTGTACGGAGTCATGTTCTTAGGACGGGAGCCCTTGCCCTCCATGGGAGTGGTGAAGGGAGGTGGTGGCTGGTAGGGTGGTGCGTTTGGATCCTCGTCCTGCAGAGCTGTGTACTCCCCCAGCATCTCCTGGTTGAGGGGCGTGGTCTCTGGACTGGCCATGTTGGGGTATTCAGGAGGAGGCAGTGGGGGCTTCTCCTCCTGGAGAATCAGGGGCATGCTGGAGGAGGGCGGGGGCTTGGAGTCATCGAGCTCATCCGCGAAGATGATAGGCACTCCCTTTTTGATGAAGGTGGCCTGATCCTCGATGGTGAGCTTGCCCCTTCGTTTCTTCCTGTAGCAGATCATCGCGATGATCCCTGCGATGAGCAAGATGGCTGCCACCACCACAGCAGGAATGACTGTGTGAAGGTAGACGTCATCTGTGCTGTGCCGGCTTGATCCCAGACCTGGAGTGACCATTGACGGTTCTGGGATATCAATCTCTGCTGGTGGGATGAAGGAGTATGTTCGGCAGCTTGCCTTGCCCGTTACTTTGACCTCCAGTGGACTGAATTCGGGCCCCATGTAGCTTCTGAACTTCTGAGAGGGTCTTCCATCTGCATCTCCAAGCGTCCTGCTCATATTTCTGAGCTGTTCCTTTGGACACTGGTGCTGGGGGAGGCTGGTGTTTGTCCATTCCACCACAATCGACCCTTTGCTGATATTCCTTAAGCTCACTGTGCTGCTGTTGCGGTCCCCCAGTACATACCCCAGCTTCTTAACCAGAAGGATCTTCTTGTGGATGTCATTAGTAATTGAACGTGGGTCTCCATCAAAGCGGGCCGTAAAAATGACAGGCGTTTTGTCATTGAGAGGCCAGCGGTTTACTCTGACTTCAAAAGCGTCGAAGGCGTTTTGATCACCTTTGTCGGTTGCCTGCATGAAGTACTCGTGCTTCCCAATGTGCTGAACATCAGGCAGACCATACAGTAGCTGGCTGGTGGTGTTGAACTGGATCCAGGAATCCTCTTTAACCACTTCATTGTGGTTCTGCCTCAGAGTCAGACGCAGCTTGTCTGTTGTTCCGTCCTCTTTATCGAAGAACGTATCAGAAGGGATTTTAACCTCAAAATAGGTGCCCACCAGTGCATTGACCTGATCAATGGGGTTCCTCAGAACTGGCTTCTTGTTGAGCAGATCGTGAGATCTAGACGATGGTGTAGTAACTATGGGTGGCTTGGATGTGGAGGTCATTGGAGTAGTTTTAGGCGGTCTAGGTTTCTTTTGTTTGGGCGGCCTGGTTGGTTGCGCGGTGGGTTTTACAACGGTGGGCCTGCTCATGGTTGGCTGAATGGAAACAGTGCTGGTGGTCTCAATTACCTTTGTCGGTTGAGGTGGCCCCAGGGTTGGAGTGTGGGCAATGGGATCACGGGGTTTGATTGTAGGCTTTCCTGGAAGGGGGACAGGGCCTCGTACAGGAGGGGCAGAACTTTCTGTAGGTGCAGCAATAGAAGGAGAGGAGAGGGTTGGGACAATCCTCACTGGAGGTTCCACTACTGTTGTTGGAGGAAGCACAGCCAGGATGGGTGTTGGAGTGTTGTTTAGCTGCCTTCTCACGCGCTTTGGGAGATGTGGCTTCTTGTTGGCGATGTGCCATCCCACCACGGGATATCCCAGCTTGGCAGACATCATACCTTCTTTAGCTGGACCCTGGACGCTGTTGATATCTGGAACAGTGCTCTGGTCCAATGAACAGCCAAGCTTCCACGACAGAAGAGCCCCGTTCTCCACCACCTGAGAAAACAAACACCTTTCATGAGATCGCTGGGTTTCTGTAAGGATTGATTATTCACGTTTTAATTATCAAGCAAAGGCCCAGTGGAGGCAACCAAACCTACAAACTGCAATATTAGGGGTGATATACAGCACATGTATTCGTATTAATGCGACAAATGTAATAATTGACGTCATTATTTTGTTTTTGAAGCTTTGTTGATTTGCTAGTTAGTTGCTAACATTAGTATCATAGGTGAGCTACTTGTAATGATTGCTGTAACATTAACGGTAGTGATGGAAATGTCACTACCCTTAGCACACATATGTATTTGCATTAACACTTCAAACACTGATTTTTTATTTTATAATGCATTCAAAACAAAATGCGGTTTTGTTATATTTGAATCAGATAAAAACGTAACTATTGAGGATGATTCATTTTTGGTTTCCGATGCCTACCTCATATGATTTAGGATTTTTTTTATTTCTTTTTGTTTTCTCAAGCATAGTGCCCTATTTTCCTTATTTTCAACAAGTTGCAAAGTTCATTAAAAGTTGCTGAATAAACAATAATCTTAATTGTCTATTTTTTAGATGGCACATGACACTTGGAGAAAACACTTCAAGCTATGTGCTAATAATGGTTATATATTTTTCCTCTTATCACTGTCATTTACCTAACAGAAATGACATTTAAACTGTTGATGTGCTACTTTATTAGTGACCCAATGCTATGTTGTGTGTATATACCTTTAACTTTTATATTTACTTATTTTAATGTATCAATGTTTATAGGTGTTTTTGGCAATATACACCTTGCCCAAGGACAACAGTTGAGAATTAGCTTTGAAGCTAACACTCACACATTTACAGATATGTTAATTAATGTGTACTGTTCCATTTAAATGAAGTAATAAATAAAATAAATATTCAAACAGCTGCCCACTGGTGCGATAAGCTACAATTTACGCGTGAACCGATTAGTCAGAAATATTATTGGTGAATATTCGATTATCAAAAATAATCGTTTGTGGCAGCCCTAATTCGTATTTTAACTCTTCGGTATGGGACGTTGGTTACGACACAGAGGCGTACAGAGTTTCCACACGGAAAGCATAACTCTGTTGCCCTTTAGCCAGCAACACGCGCGACTCTGTAGATACAGCCCAGCCTCCTGCTAGCAGAAGTTAATCACCAGCGACTGTTCTAAGAGAGAGGAGGAGCTTGAATCCCCGCTTCCGTCGTTAAAGCCTCCTGTTTGGGAACACCGCGGCTTCTCGCTCAAGAATGTGAATGGACAAAGACACATGGTTTTTTTAATGCAAATACACATGCATATTTTTGTAAATATTATTAAATTATCCTGCTCAGTATCACATTTGTTAAATCAGAGTATGGCATCTTTAATAACTGCACGGCATTTTAGTGTTGTAACTTTGCCCCTACAGTACAGTATATTATTCTGATTTATTTATTCATTGGCCTTTTTGTGTGAAATTTCCCCAGTGTGGGACAGTAAAGGTAATTTCTATTCTATAAGACAAAAGCATTGTTCAGAAGAGGTGGGACATGCTTTTGACAGTAAGTCAAACATGTTGACTCATTTAAAATAACAAGACCACGGGAAAATTTATCTCAGCGCATCAAATGATTTAAGATATTAAAAAGAGAAGGCCCAAGTGTTGATGTTGTATTTTCCTAAATAGAAAACAAACTGTTATATATTTATTTATTTAACATTTTTATTGTATACATTTTTATGTTATGTGAAAGGGCGTCGGTTGGTTTTTAAATTCGCTGGGGACAATAACCATAAACTTGAGTGTGGTTTTAAGATTGCTGGGGACAATTATGAATAATTAGTCAATTATGATTAATTAGTCATATATTAAGTATAAGTATTCTTCCATTTCATGTTTCTTTACAATATGTACTGCAGTGTAGGGTAAACACAAGTGTTAAGAAGCGTATCTTTATTCAATCAATAAAAGTTGAAAGCCATAGGCTACGTGTTTTGTCTTGTTTTTCAAACGGCCCCAAAAACCATCATTAGGCTGTTGGCTTGGAAGAGTCATTACAATCCGCATTGTAGCACAAAGAACAATGTTGGCGATATATACTTGCCCCATGTGCAACAATAAAACATCTTCCCTCTGCAACCCTTGCCGTTCTGTGCGGAGAAACTTCAACCTCAATTTACAGTTCAGAGTCCTGCAGCGGGGCGGGTACCCGTTGGTCTACTCGCGACGCGGCACCAACATGTTTACTGACTATATAACTAAATGCAATGTAGTTTTCTAAAGTCATCTCATCACTGGAAGGAACACTGGATGAAGTCGTAGTACTGGAAGCCATGTTAACCATGGCATGAAACGGCCACCGTAGGAGTTAAAACACGCTCCAAATGGGGAGGCGGGGCTAGAACGTAACATTCAGTTGGTTGTTTCACCGCTAGATGGGAGACGTTCTTACACAATGTAGCTTTAAGACTTCCAAAGAGGACTGTGTTGATTTATTTTGTTGGTGGAAAGAGCATGCGAGTTTATTTCACACAGCATACGCTTGTTCTGGATCAGCGGATAGGATGCAGCGATCTGTCCGCCACAGCCAAGCGCTCCCAGATAGTTCTCAGATAGTGTTACATCGAGTACGGTGTCCCGGTCTGCAATAATACTCTCATGGGAATCATTTGATTTTTTTATTGATCCAGTTTCCTAAACTCCTTGCGTAAAGTTGAAAATGACTGCGGTCAGTGGTGTGAATTGTAAACTTTAAAAATGACAGATGACTCTTAGATTTTTGAATATTGCACAGCTGATATTTATTTGATGCAGAGATTGCTGTGCAGCAACAAAATATTGTCCACAGTCCCTGGCTTTACCGGTGTTCTCTGTTCCTGAATCGCAAATTCAGTCGCTGAACAGTCCCTCTCCCTGGCAGCGCTGGAGGCCTAGATAGTGAGAATTGTCTGCTATAAGCGCACAGTTGGGGGAATATTCTGGCATAGGCTACTCTCTCCACAAACACAATATATCAACACGATTCTCTTTGGGAGTCTTAAACAAACAAAAATATTATATAAATATTTTTTCAACTGCAACCCCCCTGCAGTAAATCAATGACTTGTATAAGAAAGTGGAATAACAGTTTGTTCAGATACTGATAATGTGGAAATTGTGCTGGGAGCACATGTGGATGTTAGATCAGCGCTGGTAAGAAATTCTGCATTAAGTTTTTAAAAGTGGCGGGGACAAAACCGTCAATCATAAATATTGCCAGGGACAACGTTTTTTTCTTTCCCTCCACTTTCTTCCCTGACTATCGAAATTTAAACCAAAGGTACGTACCGAACCGTGACTTTTGGCGTACCGTCACACACCCCTTTCCAATATTAGAAGTGGTTGATTTAAGAGTGCAGAAAACTTTCATAGCTCTGACAGCTGATGTGGGATGTTTTTAAAATGATTTAAATATATGCAGCAGCTGCAGCGATTAGAACTCAAAAATGTATGCTAGTTTGTTTTCAATTCAATTCAAAATCAAAAATACTTTATTGATCCCAGAGAGAAATGAAGTTTTGGGGTGTTCTTTCATCTCAAAGGAACCATCTGTGATGCAGCTCTGTAATGATTAGCCTAAATAATCAACAATAACTAACTTAAAGTTTGTTCACATTCTGTACGGCCTGGTTTCCTTCAGCAGCTTGAACAGCTACTAAAAACCCCGGAGAAACTCCACCACTGTATAAAATATTATGTAGAGTTTAAAACCTGCTGAGGACGTTGGCTCCTTTATGACCTGAAAGGTAAATCCTTTAAACTGTAGACGCTTTACTCATTTTTTCCCCTTGACTGTACACTCAGTAAAATACGGTGTTTTGCAGATACGGCAGCTTGACTTGTTGTGGTGACAAATCATATTTTATATCATTGTGTGGAGAGAACAGATGCGCGTTAATTATTTACTAAGATGTTTCTATGTACAGAAAGTGAAGAAACAGTTTTCTGGTAAAAAAAAAAAAAAACAATCAACGGACGTCTTGTCAGGTCTGTAATCTGATCGGTGTTGGTGAAGATCTGAAAAACCTCCATCAGGACCAGAATGGAGGCTATGGAGGAGAAGCAGATGTCCTGAAGCTCTGTTCTTCGGTCTAATAAAAGCTGCTTTCTGGATCATCAAGAACTTCAAACTGAGAGGTTAATCTGCAGATTTCTCAACTGTTAAATCTGTTACCATCAAGGCAGAGCGTGCATCGTCCGCAGTTGGCCGTGACTGCATCACTATGCACAGTGAGATGAAGAATCCTAGACAAGGACAGCAGCAAAGGATCCATCCATCACCAAGAAAACCCTAAATTACAGACTGGAGCTCAGCTTGAAGCACTAAGATAACAAGAACGGGTCACCAGTAGTCAGGATTTGTTCCAGGAGTTAAGAAGAAGAATCAATGTTAAAAATATTTACTATGTACGAGGGGTGTAATGGTACACAAAATTCATGGTTCGGTACGTTTTTAGGACACTTTAAATAAAAGAAATAAATACAAATGTGTTTTTTTTTTTACTTTGATCTGCATTAAACAAATACTTTTTTTTCTTGAATTCCTTCCTTTTGATTCCTGAAATTGGATGTTATTTTCTATGACTTCAAAAAGTTGAAAGTATAGAACTGACTGAAGATTTGATTGGATGTCTTTTTAAATAAATAAAATAGTACAAGCTGACATAGCCAGAGTAGAAAACAATATGACCATTTGAAAACAGTGTCAGTCAGTGTTCATGTTTAGAAATGTGTATATAATACTTTGAGAATAAAACATGCTTCAATTACTTTAGAGTTGTTTTGTTATTTCGACAGCCTAGTTTCCAAGCTGTACTTGAACGCAGCATGGAAAAATCCCTTCTCATCAAAGAGCGACTTGCATTTTCTACTAAATAAGGAGTTTGGGCTGATTGGATGCTACTTGGATGTCAGCTGGTTTTTCTCTAGTATCAGTGATGTTTCCATTCAGCTTGACATTGTTTCAGGTGAGTCGTTCAGTTCAGTGCAGAGCGTGTTATGGACCTTATTGCTGTTGTAAGATGAGCTCGCTGACAAAGTTCTGGTTCTGGTCCATCTCCCTTTTTCTACTGTAGCTGCATTAGAAACCATTCATGTTCCCAAATAGCAGAGTTTAGTGATAGCTGGGAGTCCTTCCTGTTTGGTTTTGGTGTCACTTTTTAAAGTTGCGCTGTGGAAACGTTGCGTCATCAGAATACAAATACATGTACCGTTACACTTCTACTATGTAAGGCAAGTAGAAGAAATTAATCAAAGCTTAAATTCATCTCAGTCGATTAGTTTCCCAAGGAAAAACAAGCATAAACATCCCCTTCTGACCTTTTTGGCGTTTCCTGGTCCGGCCATGAACGCAGACATGTCAAACAGCCTGTTGTTGACCACAGGGAGCATCTTCATGTACTGCAGCTCCACTCCTGAGAAGCTCCTCATGTTGTCCAGGAGCTCCACCCTCTGCTCTGAGCTCATCTTTGTCAGATCAGCATCCAGAATCACCGTCAGCACGGTGACGGGCTCCTCGTCGCTACACAGGAACGGCTGGACGTGATCTTCAACGGCTGCCTGGTTGGACAGCAGCTGAGACCAGTCTGCGTCAAGGTGTTCTTCAGGGTGCACCTCAATGGAAAACACCTCTGTGGAAGAGGAAGAGGAAGGCTTTGTGTGGTTGGAGATGTTCACAGAGATGTAGTGGACTCCTTTATCCTCCTCCAGAGGGAGCCCTCGTAGGATTCTGCTGCCGACATCCCAGTGCAGCCAGGCGGGCAGGGAGTCCTTCCCCATCTCTGTCACCTGGGAGATAAACAAGAGAGAGAGGGAATCAACTCATGTTCTAATATTTAGCAACATTTGGGAATCATTGACAGAGCATAGTTAGGAAATAGGGAGTGGTGCACTTTGGCGACACAGAGGAAAGCTTCTTGGATGAATTGATTCTGTTCTCTCAATCAGTCGTTTTTCTGAATTAGTGGGCCATCTGGGCTGTAAACCAGTATCTGTTTCAGATACCTGCTGTAACTAAACAAAAAATCCTGTTTACCCCTCCTTCTCACATGCAAACACAAGTGGAGCTCTGAATTGTGATTTAAACCCGGCTAAAATTAAAATAAAGTCTGCCAATTACGAGGCTGGTGGGGGGCTGATGGAGAGAAACGGATCACAGGCGAGTGACAATGCAACCGCACAAATAAATTCAGAAACAAGAGTGAGAGCCCCCCACCCCACCCGTTCTACAAATTAATTCTGCGGCTAATAAATCCTGGTTAATAAATTATGCAGGGAGCTGCTCCCAGGATGCATCATTACGGCTCTAACCAGCTCAGGAGAAGCAAACACAGAGACGGAGCTCAGGGTTCGGCTTCTATCAGACGTCCTCGTCTTTGACTGTTTGTCCAGGAGACAGCGGGTCCTCTGACCCCTGAAGAGACGAGCGTCCACACCTTCTGTCACCTTCTGATCAGAAAACCAAGGAGGCCAAACGAGACTCAGCACTGAACGTTGGCACGCCCGCTGCTCCTCTTCTTCAACACTTCCGTTTGAAGTCGGGTGGAGGAGTTTCTCTGCAGACAGTCAGACACCTCGCTGGGAGACGAAAGCTGACAAAACACATCTCGACTCTGTTTTAATCAAAACGCAGAAACAACTCAGAGACGGAACCAGAGCTAATGAGAGGATTTCATCATGGCCACTACCTGGCCCGGTGCCAATGGCCTGCCCAAGACAGATCGCAACGCCCGTGTGCATTATGTTGCAACCATGCAACGTATTGACCCAAAGACAACCAGCAGAGGGGGCTGTAGGCTGTTAATTAGGAATTCTGGAGGCAGTAAAGAAGATACTTTGATACGGTTGTATGAAAAAAAATGGACATTAGAGCTTGGCTTAATGAAAACAAGAGCAAAGCTAGCACGAGCAGAGACGATGCTAATCACCGGTCTCAGAGAGGCAAGTGCACATTCTTGTTCACACTCCATAGTAGGAGTAGGTGGCGGTAATGCACCAATTTGTTGTTAGCCAGTTGCCAATAAACATCACAAAGAAGAAGAATAGCACTGCTGTGTTATTTTTAGGCTAATATGAGCATGCTAACAGTAGTTGTGATGAAAACTTTGAGAAATACACACAAGGAAGAGAATTATGAAGTGGCAGATGTTGGATTGTGGACGTAAGGCTTGTTGTTATCTAGCGATATTACTGGAGGACATTAATTGAACCGTTATGGACATAAAAGGACGATGGCTAGGTCCTGTCAATGATATGAGGCTATAAATGGTGAGTTGCACATTATTTGCTTTCTGAAAGGTTTGGCAAAAGCGTTTACCGTGTCTACAGTTATGATTGTACCCTTGTTTGGCATACATCACTAAAATCATAATCTCAGCTTTCCAATAACGTCTAATATGTATATGTGCATAGAAAGTGTGTCGCAAAGAAGGCAGATCTGACCAGGAAGTATGTAAAATACTGCTTAAGGGATGTAAAAACGTTAAGGGGTTGCACAAAAAGAGTGTTTAATGTTTCCTGCAGCTAAATTCCTCTGGAGCCAGGTCTGGCCACTAAAGTCATGAGACAAAGGTTACAATCAATCAATCAATTCCAGGCCAAAGCTCCATCTGAACAAAGCAGAAGACCTCTGGGACAATGTCCTTCAGATGCTTGACCAAGATGGACAGAACCTAACATCAGCAGATCAGCACAAACATCTCAGACCAACCAGAGGGTCGACGATCTGGGCTTGTTCTCCACCAGCAGAACCTGAACTGTAGACCATAAAGTCCTCTGTACCAATGTCATCTGGAGTCCAATATGAGTCTGACAGCTGAGGAGGGACCTTTCTTTTCCAAACTAATGAAGCTCAGAGCCAATCAAACGCAGAGAAGGAGCAGACAGATCAGACTCGTGAAAAGAAAAACAGGATTTTAGGAGCGAGTCCATTCTGCCGTTTCTGTTCCCATCACTGCCACTGACTCTCCCCTGCCTGAGCTGCACCAACCCTGACCAGCCTCGGAGGAACAGAAGTGGCCGCGTGGTTTCTGCGGTTCAGCTACGTTCCTGCAGCATCTGGCTGTTAACCGCGTTTTCACTGTTGGAGCACCAACCGTCCCACTGAGACACTGAAATGAACAGGCTTGTGTCATTTTAATAGATAGCAATAATTCCGGTTTTAGTACATTTAGGTTTGGGCTTCACTTCGAATGAAAACAATTCCCTGTACTTTTATTTCTGTTGACCGAATCTTTGTGGCAAAAACAAAGAAAAGTGTTGGTGTTGCAGAGCTCTGCACCAGTGAAACCAGAGCTAAAAGCTCAACTGGAGTCATGCAACAACCGTTCTAACTCCCAGCAGAGACATTCATCTTTCCTTCTACCCCAAGAAAAACAAGAACATTCATCAAATGTTATAAAAGGTTTCCATTCTCGTTTCCCAGCATCAAGCTTCAGAGCCAAGGAGCTTGATGTTCGGCCCCCAAAGGTCATCTTCCTCCGTCTCAGGTCGGAGTATGAGCTGGCCCAAGGAGGAGAGGAAAACCCCGCTTCCGGCCGGATTCATCAGGAAGAAACAGGACCAAACTAGTTTCTGGAAAGCTATTGAGGTGGTGGCAAGGACGGCTAAGGACGGAGACGATCCAGAGAAGCAACAAGCAGAGTTAATTTATTCAGAGCAGAGCGATAACCTCTGAGAGCTGCAGTTAAACGCCTCGTTCAGGAACTTTACAGGGAAATCACCTCCAAAGCCAATCCAGCTCCAGGCTTCGAGGAGGAACACGTCTTCACCATAATAGATGTTAATGTTGAGCTTGAAGAATGAACAACAGGCTGAGTGCCGCAGTGAGCCACATCTGTTTGGCCCCAACTTAAAAGACTTAATTAAAAGGAAACGAGTGATAATCTCATCAGAGCTGCAGCTTCTTTCATCATCTCCTCCTCTGACACGTCAGCCGCAGAGCCACCATGACTATCGGCACTGGGAGGCGTCCTGACAGCCGCCGCCGCCGCCGCCGTGCAACAAACTGGGCTCCCAATGCATTTGAAGTCTCCATGAGCGACAGGCGTGAAACACAGGGAGACGTTATCACACATCAGCAGCATCAGGCTGATTTCGCTCTGCATGGCTGCTCTCACTAAGTGCCCGGCTGCTGACGGGTCAGGGTTCCGATGGTGAGCTCATCATCGTAAAGTTCAACCCGAGAGGTTTATATGAAGGTATTAAAACGTTAAAGTCAGAGTGGATACTGTAATAAAGGCTTTGATGAGCCGTTTACGTCGCTGCGTGCATTTCTGAGGTGACATTTTCTTCCTTTTACTGCAGAATCTCTTCGGTTTTTTTAACTATTAACACACCAATCAGTGAGCCAGTGACTGACAGCAGACAGCATCTCCTCTGATCAGAACGTTACTTCTGAAAAATCTGTTATTCCCCCCCTGTCAAATGAATCCAAAATAAAGTTAATCGGTTTGGAAATTAATCAACCAACAACTCTGTTGACGCATTTTTCTTTTGCGTTTAGTCCAATCAGAGAAAGAGTAGAGACAGATGCATGGATGCCCTTCAGACTGCAATAAAGACTCGAATGTTTAATGTAGAGGTGGCCGATATAACCGTTATAAGGTATATTAATTTAGCCAGCAGTACAGATTTTGACTATAACGGCCTACCGCGATGGCGCCTTTTGATGATGTCATCAAGCTGCCTTATTTTTGTACAATATTAAATTTTGAGATAAATAACCAGGAAAGCAGACAATTTTGAACTTTGTGTTTTCATAACATTTCACTTTTATTTGATTTTAAATATCGGCACCTTTATTTATGTTGTGCAAATTTTTGTTTTAGATTTTTTGGAAAAAAGATTTGAATATTTTTTAAATGTATTTTGCACAATAATAACTTTTTGTAAGTTGTTGTCCTGCTGCAATATCGCAAAGCGCTATTAACATGTCCTGTGGGTGGAAAGGTGATATTCCCTCAGCCTTTTAGGGGTAAAGTCACGGTTCGATATGTTTTCAGTACACTTTAATCTAGAAAGATAAATACAAATGTGCATGTGACTTTTTTGTGTGGCCAATGACTGACGCAATCTGCTGGGATTCCTTAAATAGGAAACTTTTTAACTGATTGGAATGTTTGCATAAATGTATTGAAATGACTTCTTGTTAAGTGCCTTGAGATGACATCTGTTGTGAATCGGCGCTATATAAATAAACTGAATTGAAAAATTTTAACGACTTATTTTTTACTTTATCAGCATTAAACAAAGAACCTTTTTTCCTGAATTTCTTCCTTTAAATTCATGAAATTATGTTGGTTTTATTATGGACTTACTATAGAACTGCCTGAAGATTTGATTGGATTAAAAAAATAAATTAATAGTACAAGCAGAAGTAGCCAGAGTAGAAAATAATATAACCACTTGAAAATGAGGAATTGCTGTAGTTGAATTCCAGTCAATCACTCGATGCAGTCTGCGAGGATTCCTTACATAGAAAACATTCAAGCTGATTGGAATGTTTGTATGATTGTATTAAAATGACTTTTCTCGTAAAGTGCCTTGAGAGGACATCTGTTGTGACTCGGCGCTATAGAAATAAACTGAATTGAAAACCGTCAGTGTTAATGTTTAGAAATGTTTAAATAATACTTCTGCCACATTTGAAAATAAACATGCTTAAATCACTTTGAAGTTGTTTTGATGTTTCAGACGCCTAGTCTCCAAGCTGTCCTTGAATGCAGCATGGACAGCTGTTGGGGAAAATCCCTTCTCATCGACTGGGATTCAGCAGACTTCCCTTTTCCAAAACATGCTCTTCAGAATAAAAGCCTAAATAGTCTAACCCCTCCTTTCCACCGGAGGCGTAAGCAGCACGTTACAGGAGCAGCACGTCATACGCAGCTGATAGCCACCACTGTAGTCAATAGAACCCTTTCCACCGGAGGCGACAGCAGCACGAGTCTGCCACGTCTCAGGAGCGTCATGTTGCAGCACTTTTCTAAATATACGCGGCAGTCCTATTTTCTAAGCAGTACGCCTCTGAAACACTTACATTTCTACATTTTGGATAGGGGGAGACAGGAAATATAACGGCTCGGCACCGGAAATTTTCAAAATAAAAGAAACGTGCTGTTTTGCGGTTGCTTTACTTAAAAAAAAAGTCACTACCTGTGCAGCCGGTGAGAAGTCAGTACCTCGCGGGAGGGTCTCATTTGTGTGTCATCACACAAATGAGTGATTTTGGATATTCCCTGACATAACATAAACTTATTGGCGAATACAAAACGGACATAACATAAAACACCGACCTTTTGGAGTCATGTTGTTGTCTTTTCCTGGTTATTATTGTCATAGATGTTTATATATGTCTATAGTTGTTGTGTTTACTGACGAAACCACGTGTGATTTTGCTAATCTCGCGTGATTTCGTGCTCTCTGTGACAGCTGCTTCTCTGCTGCTATGCGCCTCATACGCACCCGGTGGAAAGGGCCAAGCAGCAGAATACGTGAAGAGTGAAACGTGCTGCTGCTGTAACGCGCCGCTTACGCGTCCGGTGGAAAGGAGGGGTAAGAGTGAGAACCAAATAGTTATGTCAAAGAAATAAAATATGCATAGTTAAAACGTAAAAAATACATTTTTGGTTTTGAAATAGAAATATTTACTTATGAATGAGATTATTTTGTTTTCAGAGTGATTTTTTTGCTTCAGAAATGTTCTGTTTGGTTGATTTGTTCTGGTAGATTTTGTGTGAGACTATTTTTTTGGGGTGATCCTTTTGGCACACATCGGATCCCATACACAGGGAACCAGTTCACTGAACAGATTTATAAAACATGAACATTAAAACAGAGTGCGTTATTGATAGGAACATAGTTTTTAGACATTCGGGTTAATGGAGCATCCTTTGTTTTGTAGAACACGTTGGTCCTACAGAGGGTCGGTCCATGCTCTCATGCTTTATTGCAGGAAGTGTGGAGACCGTTGGAGTTCTGGTTGACCTTTCACCCTGCAGTGCTTTTCATCAGACAACCCCGTCTCTGCAGCTCTGTGTTGGCCCTCAGCAGGACGGGATGTAGAAGTGGACCCCGCTGCCCGTCTCCTCTCCTCCAGAAGTCCTCCCACATGCAGCACCACCCCCTTGTTATTTCAGCTTCACATGTTTTCTCCTCACAGCGGTGGACTGTCTGTTTGCCTGGAAACACAAACCTTGGCTGTTTGGATCTCTGCAGCGCAGCTGAAACCGGCTCCTGTTGGCTCCACACCCGCTGCCTGTTAAACTGAGAGTTCCGAGTGAGATTTACGGCCCGGAGCGCTCTCCGTCTCCACCGTCAGATTTTAATGGCAGCGCGATGACGGCTGCATCTGTGCGTTTGTGTAGATGTTCGAAATAACACTCATGTGCAGATGGTTATTTAAAGACATCAAAGTTCTGATCCGAAGCCGTAATGTCTTCCTTATGCACCGCGGCTCCTAAAATAGAACCGTAAATAGTAACGGTCCATTTTTCCTGGAACCGGCTGCGGCTCTGGGAATCTACTTTTCCATTTATTTATAAAGCACTTTCTACCACCAATCAAGGAGGCCCAACGTGCTGTACACCAAAAAGGTACAATATAAAGTACAATCTTAAAAACATACAAAACAATTAAGACCAGCAAATATATGATATCATATCAGGCTGCTTCGAGGTTTCTTCTGTTTGGACCCGAACTGGACGAGTTCTGCTTCTGCCTCACGGTTCCTTCAGACTTTGACATCTTCAACGTTTTATTTAACTGTGCACTGATTGGCCGGTTTAGCTCAGCTCGGTTGTCTCCTGCTGACCTGGTACGTTTAACTCACGAGCCCGTTTTCTTTAGCCCTCATTCCCGTTCCTGGATTCCCACAGTGGGAAATGTGCCAGCTGTAGATTCCAACAACAAATTCATTTTTAACAGCAGAAAATGGGCCCAGAAATGGAGTTTCTCTCGTAAACCTAAACCTGGCTTCTGGCCACCCCAACCCCTCCACCCAGCTATCCCTCAGCTCCTCCACCTATCCATCCATGCCCCCCCCCCATCCTCACATTTTCCACTCTTTATTCACCCAGCTAATTCCCTCCCTTCATTCCATCGCTGTTTGGCTCCTGCAGCACCTCTTCATCCTCCTCGTCCTTCCTCCTAAATATGAGGCTTATCTGCTGAGCCGGGCCTGCTAACAATGGCCTCCTTTCTTCACGCTCTCCTCCCGCTCCTCCGACAATGAGCCGCTTTCAACCTCCGCCAGCAGACTCGACGCATCCTCGTAATATCTCTTCAGCAGATATCGTTCTCATTTTCTTCCTCATTCTTCGTGCTTCGCTTCCCTCTTTCTCCTCTGCGTCCGTCCGGCCGTCGGTCTGTCTGGTCCTCTTTGAGCGTCCTCTCCTCGGCACAGCTGGGGGATTAAACGTCACGTTTTCCTGGGATCATCCAGGTGTGCCTCTGTCACTCACTCCTGAGGGCTATGCTGGGAGACAAATGAACCCAACAGCCATGTTTTTGGATTGTGGGAGGAAGCTGGAGAGAATCCAGGTATGCATGGGGAGAGCATGCAAACCCCAGCAGAAAGTTCCCAAGGCAGGATTTGAATCCAGGTCCTTCTTGGTGCCACCAGCTGCTCCATCGTGCAGCTTTAGGAAATACAACAAGGACTTTTCAAGGATGATTTAGTTTCCTGAGCCACATTCGGACCTGCAGAATCTGGGCATCTGTTAAACAGAACCAGTCCGAGATCTCCAACAGCAACTCGATCTAAAGAAGTCCAGGAGAGGAGGAGTAACAACAAGTTTCTGACGTTCATCAGTCTGGGAAAGGGTTCCTACTTCCTATGACCTGGTTAGACTCTGAATGATGGTTCTAATGGAAAAGGAGGGCCGAGATATGAAAGGTCCAATCTGGGCTGGGGTTAAATCCACTGCAGAGAAATCAATCAATCAAATTTTATTTATATAGCACGTTCCACAACCCTGGAAAGTGCTTTACAGAAGGGAAAAAGACAATACACATAGAAGATAAAAGGCGGAATAGAAATTGAAATAAAAATTCGGTCATAACACAAACATCAACAGAGCATTGAACTAGAATAAAATCAAAAGTAGATTTGCTGTAGGTCAAAAGCCTGTCTAAAAAGATGCGTTTTCAGTTTACTTTATAAAAAAAAAAAAAAATCTGTTGTCAGCAGATAACTTGTTCCAGAGCGCAGCCATCACCCCAGTACTTGTATCCGGACCGGGGAAGTTCCAGATAAAGCCGCCTCAGCGACCTCATTGCCCCGGTCCGCTGGCGCAGACACAATATGTCGGAGATGTAGGACGGGGCTAAGCCATGAATTCCCTCATATGTAAAAAGTAGAAGTTCATACTGGATTCTAAATAATACAGGAAGCCGATGAAGCGATGAAAGAATGGAGGTGATGTGGCAGCGCCTAGGTGTGTTAGTGAGAAGGCGAACGACGGCGTTTTCCACCAGTTGGAGGCGAGCGATTGAGGATTGCCATAAACCGACATGTAAAGCCCGCCGCACACGAGAGCTATCTGCTGAGCAAAAAGTCATTCGAGGCCTTTTGCTCAGCAGATAGCTCGCCGTGTGCGGTTAATTTTCGGTGAGTTTTCTGCCTCATGAGGCGTTGAGGTAAAAATCAAACAGGTTTGATATGTTTCGCCTCGCGAGGCGAAAAACTCACCGTGTGCGCTCTACTTGAGCTGAGTGCTGAGGGCAAATATTCAAGCGACCAATCAAAACGCGGTCTCCGCTCACATGATTCCAAGATGGCAGCCCACAGAGAAAATTATATTTTAGAAGATAAACTCGTGGGTACTCGACCGTAAGCCATATTTTCCTAGCCTTCAAACGGTGGCGGGGGCGACGCCTCAAACAAAATGAGAAGCAGCATTTCCTCCAAATCCATCTCTGTCTCCGTTTCATTCATTGTTTTCACTAACAGGCGGCTGCCATCTTGGAATCATGTGAGCGGAGGATGCGTTTTGATTGGTCGCTTGAATATTTGCCCTCAGCACTCAGCTCAAGTAGAGCGCACACGGTGAGATTTTTGCCTCGCGAGGCGAAAAATATCAAACCTGTTTGATTTTTACCTCAACGCCTCATGAGGCAGAAAACTCACCGAAAATTGACCGCACACGGCGAGCTATCTGCTGAGCAAACGACCTCGAAGGACTTTTTGCTCAGCAGATAGCTCTCGTGTGCGGCGGGCTTAAGGCATTGCAGTAATCTAATAAGGAACTAATGAATGCATGGATGGGTTATTTCTTTCAGATCAGTGCGATTTAGAGATTGCTTTAACCTGAAAAAAGGAAAAAGCTCAAAGAAACTTGCCTTAACCCCTGCATTTATCTGTTGATCAAATTTGAATTCGCTGTCGAAGATAATGCCAAGGTCTTACCTGCTTCTTACATTTGGAAGCTAAATGGACAAGATTTGGCACATGAACACCAGGCTGAAAATGATACATTCAGTCTTATCGTTGTTAAGGAGTAGAACGTTTTCAGAAAGCCGTAGCTCAAGATCATCGAGGCACTTCAGTAAAGTTGTAATTGTGACACCAGAAACCGGTCTTCATGGGCAGATAGATTTGTACATCATCAGCATAACAGCGGAAATGTAGATTGTACCTAGCCAGGATTTCTCAAAGTGGAAGCAAATCTCCACCAGAGGATAAACCAGACTTCTACTGGTCACACTGGAGGAGGAGGAGTCATAAACCAGAACAATCAGCGGCATAAATCACGTCCAACAGTAATAAATCTGCTCCAGAAACTAAAGCATTACACTGGGAGCTACTTTGAATGAGAGATGTCAGAAGAAAAAAAACCCTGGAAAAATGATAATTCAGTGTAAAAGATGGAGCTTTGGGCCAAACCAGAATACTGTTAAATCCACACAATCAGAGAGAAAAACTGAACTCCTGTCATCCCCATCCTCCATCTTGTCCCTGAGCGTCACCTTGCAGGTTCGCCGTGTTTTCAGGAGAACCCTCAGTCGTTGTCATGTGACGAAAACACCAGCCATTACATTTTAAATACACGGATGGGGGAGACCGAGGACGGGTCGGAACCGGCTCCTCTCATGCACCAATCAGAGCACAGCTGGAAGAGTCGCAATGCTGACAAACAGAAATACGGCTTGGCTGGAAAGGTAAAAGGAAAACGTTTCTCCTGTCGAGCACGGTGGTGGAAGACTGATGATGTGGGCTCATTTTACCGCCACAGGACCTGGACACCTAGCATTCACTGATTGGACCCGGATCTCCTCTGTAGACCAAAGTAGTCTAGAGTTTAATGTGAACCCATCTGTCCAACAGCTGAAGAAGGGTCCAAACACATCAGAATCAAGGTGCTGCAACGGCCTAGTTAAAGTCCAGACCCCACCCTGACTGAAACACTGCGGTGGGCCATTCAGAGAGCTGACCAGAACCTTAGTGGACTGAGACCCAAATCGGCCCCCTCTAATGTTCTGATTGAATGGATTGCCGGATTATTTGCTCTTTTCACTTTCCACAATCAGAGTCCAGCTTCTATAAATAAGCTTGTGGAACGTTCAGGCACCAAACATGGCCCTGTGGGCTCTCTGCGGCTGTAGAGCCAATGACAGCAGCTCGCTGGCCCATAGCGCCACCTCCCCGTTGGATCAGAACCAAACAATGCTTGCCCATTTCCAGAGGGAAACACCAGGAGGTTGATCTACTGCCGGGATCAGGACCAAGGATCATGTGATCCAGGGACCAGGGACCAGTACCAGAACTGGGAAATAGCTCCCACAACCCACACAATCAGCTGAATCATGAATGAATCTGTGGAACAATCTAATCTGGAACATATGAGTCCACCAAGCTTCTCCTGCTGTACATTTAATTACATGGCAACCAGAGCGGCGGTGCCAGGAGCCTCATCGCAGCGTGCCGCAGCGCTCGGCCCGGCCCGACTGCCTCATATGTTCTGCTGGGTTTTTATCTCTGGGCCGCCTCCTCCTCCTCCTCCTCCTCCTCCTCCTCCTCCCTCCTCCTGCTGCTCCCTTTATGCCAGTTTTCCACTCCCGTCCTGCCAGCTATCGGCGCCTGAGACGCTCTGGAAAAACACGGCAGCTTAAAACGCAGAGCAGCAGAGAGACGGAGGAGAAGGCCTGATGGCTACAGAGGAAAAGCCGGAGAGTCGGAAGGAGGAGGAATGTCACATAAGAGGGAAAAACAACATTATAGAAAACTGGAGAAGATTTCGAAGATTTGAATGAATTTGTTAAAACACTGAAAAAGGCTGAAGCCGAGGTTTATTTTTTTGCCTGTCCTACACAATTCTAAACACTTTACAGATTCTCCGTTAACACAAGGTTGAAAGAAAAAAATAATGAAAACAGCAACAAATAACACAATTTAATCCAAATTATTCTTATTCCCTCTTTTACATATCTATTATTACTCTGCAGTCCTTAATTATGTTGTCTTTCAGTCATTCTTTTGAAGTACACCAAAGATCCACACAATTTCACAAGTTCATTCCATAATTTTAACTCCCAAAAATGGAGGACATCTGTATTTAACATTTGTTCTCTCTTTACCTCTTTCAAAGGTACCCATCTCTCTTAAGTTATATTTTCTTTCAACAAAAACTAATTCCTGATAATAATGAGGAGGGAAGCCCGTTAAATATTTCTAATGTTTTGATGTATATAATATCAATCTTAGGTCAGGTTCACGCAGCAGGATTTTAAAATATTTGCACAATTTCCAAACCATGAGAGAGCACACACGTGGCAATAAAAAAAAAAAAAAAGAGTCGTGGATATAACAGTTTTGGTTTTGGTCCAACGGTGTGTGGCAATGACGAGACACCACAGGCGAACAAGAACGTTCCCAGCTCAGACGAGGAAATCTCACGAGATAAAAGGTGACTTCGGAGTAAATAAACGAGGCGGTGGAGGAGGAGGCATTGGCAATAGTTTGTGGAACAGTTTTAACAGAGAAAAAAAACAGGCGTTAACAAAGCAGTGGAGAAAAGACTGAAACGTCGTCACACACTTTGGTCTGGCTCATCTCCGTTTCTATGCGTCTGTGGACCGCGGTCAAGTGAGCCGACGCTTGGAAATAATAATGTTAGACGCTTCCCAGGCGTATCGCTGCCCGTCATCTCGCTTTCTGATTGGCTAAAAGTCACATTCAACAGTCTGTGCGTTCGCTTGTCCTCGCAACACACCACCACGTTGATTCTCCCTGATTAGTGATCGGAGCGCTCTGAACTCACCACACGCGGTTAGGATTATCTGAAGAGCCATTCCGATAATCGGGGCCTCCTAGCGATTGTCCGAAGGGAGAATCAGGCCCGAAATCCCTTCGTGTGAACCAGGCCTTAGTCAGGAGGGAAACACCGGAATCGGGTAGGATAGCCCCGAGGACCAGGAGCGGAGAACATGCATGGGGATTTCATCATTCGTTTAATTTGTGCCTCCTGCTGAACAGGTGAGTTTAGTTCCTGATAGCGGTCAGTCCGCTATGTGGCGCTCGAGGAGAGGAACTCCAACAGATTCTTCTCCCCGTTTTACCGTTTTTATATTAATAAAAGCTCACACTCTGGTATTTGGTTGGGCCGCCTTCAGCTTTCATTACTGCAGCATTCCCTGTCGTTTGTTTCCATCGTCAGATTCATGTCCATTCAGCGTTGTACTGAGTTTTCACCCAGCACCTTCTCCTCATGAATCAGACCTCGGCTCCAGACCTTTTCAAGCGTTTTCTTGTGGCTCTACGGCCGTTCAGTCTGTAGTCAGTCTGTAGTCAGTCTGTAGTCAGTGAAGCTTTAAAATGGGCGACGCAGAGAAGGACGCGAGGTCATTTGCATGCAAACACAATCAGAACATCAGTGAGTTTAGGCGTAAAACCAAAAGGAGGCAAAGAATGAATGACAGTGACTGCCAGGGAGCCCATCAGCCAATCAGCTAATTAAACCGGTAATGAGTCTGAAGAGCTTTCCTCTCATCTGTTGGCGCGGGACGCCAGACCTCCAGCGCATTGGACCGGCTCCCTGCAGCAGCAGCACACATGCTGCTGGGCCGAGGAACCCTGAGGAGGACCCAGCTTCGCCTGCAGCAGCTTAAACTGATCCTGCAGAACATTTCGTCGTTCCAGTTTAAATCAGAAGTCACCCGATTAGTAAATGGTCCAGCTGGTCTGTGGAGGACATGACTGGGGTCCAGTCGGCCGACCACCCTGAACATCAAGCCAGGGACACAATGGATGGTTTTGGTTGGGTCAGAATGGCCTAGTCAAAGTCCAGACTTAAATCCAACTGAGAATCAGTGGCAGAACTCCAAAACTTAAGTTCTCAGATGTTCTTCATCCAACCTGACTCAGCAGGGCTAAATACAGGCGCACACCACACTTACTAGATATTTACAGGCACATTTGAAATCAGGTTCAGTGCATGTTCTACTTATATTCCCTGAAAAAGTACATCCGAGTTGGGAAGAAAACAAATCCAAGGGATGTGAATACTTTTGCAAAGCTCAGTACTTTCTGGGTTCCCTGTACTGTAGGTGTTTTCTAACTTAAAGCTGAGCAGAGGCTGCAGGGATTTAACGGGAAAGCGACAAACAGCGGCGCGCTCACCAAGGGCGGACCTGCAGGCAGCTCCAACACTCTCTCACTGCTGGGGCAGATTTTCAAAAAGCACGGTTAGTGAGAGCAGCGGCGCACTGAGAAACTGATTTGGTATTTTGGTCTTGAACAGTCGCCACCGCCGACCTTCCAAAGTAACAGGGGCGGTCACACGTGGAAGGAAAGAGGTTCATGGGAAAGGGTGCAGGATAAGAAATAGAGTTGGAGAAATATAGAAGGAGAACAAACTCACAGTTCTCATCAGGATAGGGAATCTAACCTGTAACCTTCTATTAGACAAACCAAAACTGCTCCCGACAAACTATGTTTACACCCCTGCTGTAATTTGCACCGTTTGACTCTCTCAATTAACATTTCTGTTGCTGTTATTTGCATATCTGTTTTTCACAGTTTACATTCTGCTAACTTTTACGTTTTAATGCAAATACACATGCACATGATTACATTTTTGAATATTTTTTAAATGATCATACTCAGTTGGACATTCTAATAAGAGTATGCCGCTTTATTTTTAATAACTGCATAGTACTTTGGTTTTGTAATTTTGTCCTAAATGTAAAGAAACTCAGCAAAAGAAGAAACGTCCTCTGACTTTCAACACTTTCAACAACTTTCAGTAAACTTAATGTGTGTAAATATTTGTATGAAAACTCAAAGAGTCAACACCATAAGACATAAACTAAAAATGTTTCACAGACATGTGACTAACAGAAATAGAATAATGTGACCTTGAATGAAGGGAGGCTCAAAATCAAAAGTAGCAGTCAGTATCTGGTGTGGCCACCAGCTGCTTGAAGTACTGCAGAGCATCTCCTCCTCATGGACTGGACCAGATTTGTCAGTTCTTGCTGTGAGATGTTACCCCACTCTTCCACCAAGGCACTTGCACGTTCCTGGACATTTCTGGGGGGAATGGCCCTAGCCCTCATCTGCGATCCAACATGTCCCAGACGTGCTCAATGGGGTTGAGATCCGGGCTCTTCGCTGGCCATGGCAGAACACTGACATTGCTGTCATGCAGAAACTCACGCACAGAACGAGCAGCATGGCTGGTGGCGTTGTCCTGCTGGAGGATCATGTCCGGATGAGCATGCATAAAGCGTACCACATGAGGGAGGAGGATGTCTTCCCTGTACCGCAAGGCATTGAGATTGCCTGCAATGACAACAAGCTCAGTCCGATGGTGATGTGATATACCGCCCCAGACCATGACGGACCCCCCACCTCCAAATCGATCCCGCTCCAGGGTACAGGCCTCGGTGTAACGCTCATTCCTTCCACGATAAACACGAATCCGTCCATCACCCCTGGTGAGACAAAACCGTGACTCATCAGTGAAGAGCACTTTTTGCCACTCCTGTCTGGTCCTGCGAAGGTGGGTTTGTGCCCATAGGCGGCGTTGTTGCTGGTGATGTCTGGTAAGGACCTGCCTTACAACAGGCCTACAAGCCCTCAGTCCAGCCTCTCTCAGCCTATTGCGGACAGTCTGAGCACTGATGGAGGGATTGTGTGTTCCTGGTGTGACTCAAGCAGTTGTTGTGGCCATCCTGTACCTGTCACGCAGGTGTGATATTCGGATGTACCGCCTAATGCACGTTCACATAGATGAGCAGGGACCCTGGGCATCTTTCTTTGGGTGTTTTTCACAGTCGGTAGACAAGTCTCTTTAGTGTCCTGCGTTTTTAGAACTGTGACCTTAAATACCTACTTTCTGTAAGCTGTTAAGATCTTAACAACCATTCCACAAATGCATGTTAATTAATTGATTATGGTTAATTGAACATGCATGGAAAACATTGTTTAAACCCTTTACAATGAAGATCTGTAAAGTTATTTGGATTTTTACAACATTATTGTTGAAATACACAGTCCTGAAAAAGGGACGCTTCTTTTTTTGCTGAGTTTATTATTCTTAAATACTGTCTTTATACTTCTCTACTTGCGTGAATCTAAATGCTTCTATTACCTGCCACTTTTCCCCTTTGTGGAACAATAAAAGGTTATTCTATTCTATTGTAGAAAACACACAGACCTTCCTGGACTCCTGAAGCCCCTCCAGCCTCCCCTCTTTCTTCCTTCTCTCTCCTTCCCAAACCTCCCCTGGAACGAAGGATGAGTGGCAGGATAACAAAGCAAAGCAGAGAAACTTCCAGACCCTCTTGCAGCTCCTGTCTGACAGAACGTTTGTGTGCTGCAGGGGACAAACAGCGTTCCCCTCAGAGTGTGTGAGAGCTTGATTAGAGCGGTTAAAAAGTACAAGCTACTCTTCAGGTGCCTCATCGTGGCGGGAAACATTGACTTGATCCAACAGGATGTGACGGAGTGGGAGAAGGATGGGAATTGGAGAGATGAAAGAAGCGATAGAGGGAAGGTGCAGGGAACAGCAGCGGGACAGAGGAGGTAGCTAACGCCATGAGTTAGAACAATTAGAGATGGATGGATGAAATGTGCTCCAGCTGCAGGAAAAGAAGGACAGGGGGAAAGAGGAGACAGGGACAGGGTCTAATGTCTCTTTTTAGAGAAAATTGGCTCCCGTGGAAAATGGGCCGTAATTACAGCAGAGATATTCCTTGGAACGGCTGGAGGCAGGTTTTCACGCTGCCTTTACTTTTCCAACATCGGTCGGACGCTTGGTTTCTCCAAGTTCACGAGGAGTCTGAAGAAGTTTTACCCTGAGCAAGCTACGAACAGACGGCCTGGTCCGGGTACGACCAGAGAACCTGACCGTCCCTCCTCCATCACCTCATCACGCCAGGAGAAAAAGGAGGTCTCTGGTTTGGACATGTGCTGTGATGAAGACATCGCTTTGGGCGGTGCTGGTGAAGAAAAGCTTACTGGTCCATCTAGTTCTCTATGGTCAGGAGGTATGGACCAGGAGCTGAAGGATGCTGCAGGGATGAGCTTCCACTGTGTGGCGGCCAGTACAGAGCTGATCCATGTTGCATCCTGGAGACACCAGGATAGACCCAAAGCTCTCTGGAGGAACTATGCATCCCTTCTAGCCTGAGAACTTCTGGATTCCCCAACAGGAAGGTGGTTACGGTCACCAAGAAGACCAAAGAGTCCTTCAGCAAAAGTCTGAGAACCCAGACAGCTGAGCTTGGTATCATGTGGGGAAAATCTGCCCAAACAGACCCCGATCCCGCTTCGTCTCACCGGGATGCTCAGAGTCCTTCTATAAACCATCTCAGTCATCTAGAGCAGTTTTCCAGCAGTCCTTGCACTCATCTTTTAGCGCTCCGCGTGGTCACAGAGGCCCCGCCCACCTCACCTGCACCACCTCATCTTCACGGACACACCTAGTGCGAACAAGAGTCCAGAGGTTCATAGAGTCGGGTCGACCGTACCGGTTGGGTCGAGGCCGCCCTAGATATTTTTGTTCTCTGTCATTTTGATTAATTTTCAGTCCAAACAAGCTGAACAGAGAACTACATGTAAACAATGAAATTAAACGATTGCACTTAAAATACGAACAGTTCACCTGCTGTGGCCTGAATGCACCGTCTCACATCATCCTCCTGCTCCACACGGAACTGAAATGATCGCCTGCTTGTGATTTTTGCCTCAGACCGCTGACTTCTCCTGGGGGGTTAGATGTTGTTCCGGAGGCTGAATCCACCCTAGAGACTAGAACTTAGAGCCACTTCAGCCAAAGTTTTGAAATCAGGGAACATTTCTCGGGCTGAAGCGATCACACGTCAGAAAGACTATCTGAATGAGCAGTTTCCTGACCCGCAAGCTTATCGCTTCAGCAGGAGGAAATCCTGCAGCGTGAGCTACTGCTGCATCAGTGGTTAAGCCTAATTGACAGATTCAGTTACCTGAACTCTGTGCATTAAGTTGAACATGTCTGTGCGTCTGCACCTAGTGGTCAGAGGTGTGAATACTAATCTGTCAAAATTACTGACGGCCTTTAGATTTTACCCTCAATGTAAAAAAAAACACACACAAAAAAAACTGTCAAATACAGAAAGCTATTCAGTTAAAGCGACCCCTGGGCCGAGGTGAAGGACATCAGTTTGTGTTTCCGGCCTCTGGAGATCTATCCAGAGTTCCTTCAGATTCCTGATGAGTCTGAACTCATTTTAAATTCATCATCCAACCTTAAAGGAAAACTACTACTAGGTCCAACACCCAACCCCGACAGCGTTATTATTGCAGGTCAGTGGGTGACACGCCCCCACGCAGGAGGAAACCCTCTCTGACCATCAGGATTTTTGGAACCACTTTAAGATTATTTCCGGCTTTTATGTTTAGCTGTAAAGTTTTGTTCGATGCTCTTGGAGCTTACTCACCATGACGATTTCTCCCAGGTAAACGTCCTCCACCTTGTTTGGCACCTTGATCTGGAAAACCCGGCCCACCACCGCCGAGGAGTCTGGGAAAGCGGTGGGCGTCGACGTTTCCTGCCGAGCCGCCGGCGTATCCCCGGCATCCGTCGCCTGGTGACTCTCCGTCACTTCCTGGAAGTCGTGAAGCAGCGACGAGTGCATGGAGGCCTCCAGCTCGCTCCCGCCTCCTCCGCCCAGCTCCTCGCCCTCTCCGCCTGCGTCCAACAACACCAATCCTCCCAGCATGTCAATCTCCACCTCGGCGCGGGCCGGCAGGGGCACCCAGCCCGCCGCGGCGAGGAGCAAAGCCAGCAGCCAAACTCTAGTCCTGGGCGGATTCCCGCTGCTCGCCCTCGGCCAGCCCACACAGCCTTCACTGCACATTCTTGGCCTTTTGTCTGCCTGTCAGCGAAAAGGAGGATGTTCAAGAAGGAGGGGAAGGTCTCAGGGGGGAGCATGCACCCCCAACAAATCGACCAAATCCCTCTTTTGAACCCCCCCCACTTCCTCCACCCGCCTTTGTCCTGGCGACTCCCCTCTTCCTCAGAGCTTCTGGAGTCCCATCAGGCCGAGCGCCTTGGAGATCTGTTAGGAGACAAATGGAGAGAGAGACGAGAAGAGGTGAGAAGAGAGAACGTTCTTCAAAACAAAGAACATCACAGTCAATCAAACGCCAATCCCTCAGACCGACTCAAGCCATGGAAATCTTATTGATGATCAAAAACAATCCTAATATCAGTGCTGAGGGAGTAATCTGATTCGTTTAGCTCACCAATGGCTCCGGTTTGGGGCATAAATGTGAGAAAGGAGGATGAAGGATGCAGAGCTGAAGGAGGGGGAGGTGAAGGTGACTTAACCAACAATGCCAGTCCGAGCTTTCTGGGGGATTCCTAATGAATGCATACCTTCTCCATTGTGCGAGAGGTCAAACTGAGTGTGTGGAGGTGTGTGTGTGTGAAGGCCTGAACTCGGATCCCCTCCTGAGTGAGTGAGTGTTGGAACAAAGGGCCTCAGAAAGAGAGAAAGAAAGCAGATGAAAAAGAAAGAGAGGAAAGGGGAGAGTCACGCTGTGATTCCACTTTGTCCCGTCAGGGAAAGTGGAATCTCTGCAGGAGTCTCCTAGCGACAAAAACACGGCCTCCCATTCAGCTCTGGAGCAGCTAAAAGAGCCCTGCTGCCGACTTCTGGGCCCAACTTTGCTTTTAATCCTTCTAAAGCTGCTGCAAAACCATTTTCTATCAGTTAAAAGTCAGATTTTAACCAACTGTGATGTAGATTCTCTTCAAGTTCACAAGAAACTTTACATCCGCCCTGCTCTTCAAGCTGTCATCTAATTCCATCTTTTCATCCTGCATCTCTTGTAGTTCCCTCACTTCTCCCAGTCATCCCTCCGGAGGCTTCAGATCCACCCTCTCTGTTCGATCCACGAAGCCTTCAAGGCTGTTTTATTTGTCCGAAGCACGGAGCGGCCAATCATTGCGTGACAAAACGTTTGCCGATGGCGAGAGAGTGACGATGTGAAAGAGGTCATCGAGCTTCTGAGGTACGTCCGAGAAATAGAGCAGATGTGCCGATGGGGCGCTTTGAGGAGAGAGCACCCTTTTCAGTCAGCAGGATGAATGCGATGAATGTACAGTGGGTTCGGGTGCATTCACACCAGCCCTGTTCAGTGCGCTCTGATCGAACTCTCGGCCGTATGGAGAGGTGTGAATGGGCAATCAAACTTTGATGCGGGTAGAAAATAAATCGAACTCTGGTCCACCTAAAAACCCAGGGTTTTAGCCCGGTTGAAGTGAACTCCGGTGGGGTTCGGTTGCATATGTGAATGCCAAGCGGACCGGATGACGCTCCAAAAGCAGGGAGCACACTATAGTGCAGGGCCTTCTGGGTAAATACATCCAAAACAACAGCGCAACAACAACTCAGCCTCAGTCTCTCCTCATCCTGAGCCCTTTGCTGCAACATGTTTGTCTGGTACAAACTTAATTTCCCCATGGGGATTATTAAAGTATCTCTTATCTTATCTTACCAAGGACAACACAGGAACCCTAAAACTGCTCAAATCTGATGCAACTCCATGTTAGTTTACATTTCACACAACAGGAAATGTCCCTGTGTTCAGTGCCTCGTGGTGCAGACATAGCCAGAGTAGAAAATAATATAATTACTTTAAAACAGTCCGTGCTAATGTTTAGAAATGTTTAAATAACACTTTGCCCATATTTGAGAATAAAACATGATTAAATCACTTTAGAGTTGTTTTGATATTTCGACAGCCTAGTTTCCCAGCTGTACTTGAATGCAGCATGGACAGCTGTTGGGGAAAAAACCTTTTCATCAACGGGGATTCCTCAGACTTGTTTTTTATCCAGAATAAGGAGTTTGGGCGGATTGGATGCTACTGGTAGCCATGTGGACGTCAGCTGGTTTTTCTCTAGCATCAGTGATGTTTCCATTCAGCAGAGTTCAGCAGTGTTATGGACCTTATTCCTGTTGAAAGATGCGTTCGCTGACAAAGTTCTGGTTTGGTCCATCTAGCTTTTTCTACTGTAGCTGACTGAGAAACCAAATAGTTTAGTGATAGCTGAGAGTCCTTTCTGTTTTGTTTTGGTGTCACTTTTTAAAGATGCCCTGCGGACACGTTTCACTGCGCTCTGAGTTCTGCTCATAAACGTTCTGCATGTGTTCAGGTAGATAACAGCTGGATTTGTTCGATACACATGCGCACCGAACCGACAGGGCCATACCGAAAAATACAAATACATGTACCGTTACACGTCTAATAAACAGCTTCTAAAAGGATGCCAAGAAGTCCCGACAGAAGAAATCAAGCCTCGCTGACGTGCTAAAAGTTAGACTGCTAACAGATGCTAAGAGGCATCATGGGTTCAGATTTGTGATGGCAAGTGATAAAAGCTAGTATGTGGAAACGGGTGCTGCTGCAGTTAGTAGCAAGCGTTCGATTACTGCCGAGTGAGATGGTTCTGGAGAGGTCTGAAGCATGGAAGGAGTTCAAGTTAGGACGATCTGGAGGTTCAGAAGAGACAGACCCATGGGCTGCTGATCAACCAGAGGAGCAACTATGCTGAAGATGGCGCCTGTTATGCATAATTACCTCCAATAAGGAGGTTATGTTTTTACCAGGGTTTGCTTGTTGTCTGTCTGTTAGTTAGCAACATAACTCAAAAAGCTATAGGTGGATTTTGATGAAATATTTAGGAAATGTCATTAACGAAAAAGTGATTTTCGTGAACAACGGCTGAACCAACAATGTGTGAATCCAGCTGCTAAATGTATGTTTTTTATGGTCAAGGAATCTTAAAAAGTTACAATTAAATCCCACTGGGGAGGGGGGGTAGATAAAGAAATAGTTTCTTATAGAAAATAAAAAGGTTTTCTGGTTGTAAAATAGGAATTTAGATTAATCAAAAATTGTGTTCCTAAATATGATAAACTGCTGCTGTAAGACTGCAGTCGTAGCACAACAAGCAGAATGAAAGCAGGTCCCAGCAGAGGACGCTCAGAGGTAAAAACAGAAGCTACCTAGTTGCAATATGAACTTATTTTTCAGCTCCCACTCTTCTTATATCGCTGCAGCCGTTGACACCAGTGAATTAAAAGTTCTGCTGCAGAACCAACGCTGCTGTTTCCTGCCAGCTGTTCGGAAACTGCACCAGCTCCAGCAAAGACAAATACATTTGAACTGATTAGTTTTAATTTCGCCAACACCTGCCAGTTAATCCGGGTCTGGGTCATGCCGACTCATTCTTCAAGGATTTATTGTGCCAAAACAGAAATATCTTATGTGAGGAGTTTATGTACTGTAATGTGAAAAGGTGCTCCCTTTTTAAAAAACAACAGTGATGTGGTCACTCTGTTTTTCTACTGCTAAGCGATGCATGGACAGGGCCAATGGGACCGAATCCGGTTGAGGGGGGCCGAGGCATCGGTTACAGAACACTATGTGAAAACTGCTGAGTGGATCTAAAGATAGAAAAGCTGCAGATGCATTTCCTATTTGGTGTGAATGACAGGGCAGCTGCTGCATGGCACCGGATCAAAGACGCACCCAGACGGTTTGTATGCATGCCGACAGTCACGGCCATCGAGTCAGACAAATAATTACTGCTCTATAACTGTAATTATTCATAGTTTCTGTCAAAAACAAAAGGACAATGTGAAGTCTCTGCAGGTCTCATGTATAAGCACCCGGTTCTAAGGTTCATGAGATACTTGAACTCCTAAAAAAAGAACCAGCTTTTTGGGAGGTGATTCTCTGCTAAGTATGGGTTTGCAGCTCCAACTGTGGTGAATCTGGTAGTTTGTGGAGTTCAGTAATCCAGATGAGCCCGGGGGCAAAGTTTACAACAACCAACAAACAGCCTCTTTAGGCTGCGATGATTCAGAGTTAAGGACTCATTAGCATAAACATTTGTCTGAACACGGTCAGGTACAAGGCAAGGCAAGGCAAGGCAAGGCAAGGCAATTTTATTTGTATAGCACACTTTCAACAGCAGGGTAATTCAAGGTGCTTTACATGATTTGGTGATTTAAAAGAAACACATAAAAGAAACACACATTACACATGATACACAATAAAGCAAGAGAAAAATAAAAAATAAAAAAAGAGAGCATGAACACATTTCATACATATAACATCAAGCATTTACTCAAAGGCAATTCTAAACAGATGGTTTTTAGTCTCGATTTAAAGCAGTTCAGAGTTTCAGCAGCTCTACACTCGTCAGGAAGTTTGTTCCAGATAAGGGGAGCATAAAAAGTGAAAGCTGCTTCTCCATGTTTAGTTCTGAGTCTAGGGATGTTTAGTAGGCTAGAGTTGGAGGACCTGAGTGGTCTTGGTGGTTGGTACCATGACAACAGGTCTTCAACATATTTTGGTGCTAAGCCATGTAATGATTTATAAACTAGTAAAAGTATTTAGAAGTCTATTCTCTGAGCTACAGGGAGCCAGTGTAAGGACTTTAGAACTGGGGTGATGTGGTCTACTTTCCTGGTTCTAGTGAGGAACACGAGCAGCAGCGTTCTGGATCAGCTGCAGCTGTCTGATTGACTTTTTAGGCAGACCTGTGAAGATGCTGTTGCAGTAATCAATCCGACTAAAGATAAACGCATGGATGAGTTTTTCTAGGTCATGTTGCAAAATCAGTCCTTTAATCCTAGAGATGTTCTTCAGGTGATAGAACGCTGACCTTGTTATTGCCTTTATGTGACCCTGGAGGTTCAGGTCTGAGTCCATTACTACACCTAGATTTCAGGCCTGATCAGTAGTTTCTAGCTGTATTAACTGAAGCTGTGTGCTGACTCTTGATCGTTCCTCCTTGGGTCCAAAAATAATCTCTTCAGTTTTGTTTCTATTTAGCTGGAGAAAGTTATGGCACATCCATCCATTTATTTGGTCAATGCATTGATTTAGGGTTTGAATGGGTTCAGAGTCACCTGGTGACATTGTAATGTAGAGCTGAGTGTCATCCGCGTAGTTATGGTAGCTAATGTTATTGGTCGCTATAATCTTGTCTAGTGGGAGCATGTAGATATTAAATAAGAGGGGCCCCAGGATGGAGCCCTGGGGCACCCCACATGTGATTTCTGTTCGTTCTGATGAAAAGTTTCCTATTGAAACATAGAAGTCCCTGTTCTTTAGGTAAGACTCGAACCAGCCAAGTACTGTACCAGAGAGTCCGACCCAGCTCTCCAGTCGTTCCAATAAAATATCATGATCAACAGTGTCAAATGCTGCACTGAGGTCCAACAGAACCAGCACTGTGGTTCTTCCACAGTCTGTATTTATGCAGATGTCATTAAATACTTTGACGAGGACAGTCTCGGTGCTGTGGTGAGCGCGGAAACCAGACTGAAAAGCATCAAAACGGTTTGTCATTGTTATGAAGCCATTTAACTGCTGAAACACAGCTTTTTCAATAATCTTACTGATGAATGGGAGATTAGAGATTGGCCTGTAGTTCTGCATTAACGTGTTGTCCAGATTTTTCTTCTTTAGCAGTGGTTTAATAACTGCTGTTTTTAAAGCCTGAGGGAAGACACCTGATAGCAGTGATGAGTTCACTATTTGAACAAGATCAGAACCAATAACAGGAAGAACCTTCTTTAGAAAAGCTGTGGGTAGGATATCAAGACAGCAGGAGGAGGAGCTTAATTGGATAATGATTTTTTTCAAGGCTGTTCTGGTTTAATTCGTGGAATTCAGACATTTTCTCTACATTGTTGTTGATTGGGGATGGCACTGGTTGTGGGTTCGATATTGAGGTACAGATTGACCGTCTAATTGTTAGAATCTTTTCAGTGAAAAAGCTGGCAAATTCATTGCAGGCTCTGGTAGAGTTTAGTTCAGGGGCTACTGTCACTAAAGTCTTTCCACTGTTGCAAATAGAGTCCGTGCATTCTTAATGTTTCTGTTGATGATTTCAGAAAAGAACGATTCCCTAGCATCTTTTATAGTTAGCTGATATCTATTCAGTCTCTCTTTGTAGATCTCACAGTGAACCTGGAGTCGAGTTTTCCGCCATTTTCTCTCGGCTCGTCGACACTCTCTTTTTTCACTACGTACCAGTGGATTACGTGTCCACGGAGACTTCTTTCTACCTGAGACTACTTTCACTTTAGTTGGAGCAATGGAATCCATGATGTCTGAGATTTTCGCAAAGAAATTATCTACCAACTTATTTACTGATTGAGTTGGGAGATGAGGGGGATGTGGTTGAAGGATAAATACGTTTAAAGGTTTCTACTGAACTGTCCCCTAGAAAACGCTTTTTTATAGTGGTCTTACTGTGGCTGGATAATTTAGCAGAGATGGTACTTTGAAAGAAAATACAGAAATGGTCAGATAATGCAATATTAATTACAGAGATGTCAGAAATATTTAAACCTTTGCTGATAATTAAGTCCAGAGTGTGTCCTCTATTGTGTGTTGGTTGTTTGACATGCTGGATCAGTCCGAAGTTGTGGAGAGTATCATCTAATGTTTTTGCTTGTCTATCTTGGGGGTTGTCGGTATGGATGTTAAAGTCCCCCACGATGATTAGTTGGTCATAGTCGATACATATTACAGAAAGAAGGTCATTGAAATCATTAAAGAAGTTAGAGTTAAGTTTTGGTGGTTTATATAAACTTAGAAATAACGCTTTGTTAGGCTCATTTATCTGGGTGGCTAGGTATTCAAAAGAATCAAACGTGCCCAGTGTTACCTTTTTAAAGTTCATTGAGTTGTCAAAGATGGTGGCTACACCTCCGCGTCGTTTGTGTTTTCTGTTCTCGCTTAAGAAATTATAATTTGGAGTAGATTCTATCAATGAAGTTGTTTCGTTATTTTCATCTAGCCAAGTTTCTGATAAAAAAAGGGCGTGTAAATTATGCTCAGTGATGAAGTCATTGATAAGAAAAGACTTCCCGGATAGAGATCTAATGTTTAATAAAGCTAACTTAAGTATTGTGATGATGGGCAGCTGAACCTTCTGACAGGTTATCAATTTGAGATTTTGTTTAATATGAGAGCGTGTGGTTAACGGTTTATGTTTCCTGCTGCTGATAATCACTGATATAGCCTCAGGGGTGCCGGGTGAATTCTGGGAGACGGTAGGGGTGGATTTATTGCCCGGTTCCCTCAAATATCAGATATCTGTAATAATCAGTGGGGGGAAGCTCCTAGGCTTATGGACACTAGTCCCAGGCGTTTGGTGTAGTCTAAGTTTAGGTGTTAATTGTGTCCCAAATTTGATTTGCTCGTTCAGTCTGTCTGTAAAGTTTCTAAATGGAGACTCATTTGATGTGGCTGAGTCACAGGAAGATGAAGACTTAATCTCTGATGGTTGTTTATCTGTTCGGTCCTGTGGTGTCATCATGACTTGGTGTTTTTGTTCTCTGATATCCATGGGCGCCTCAAGGTCGGCTTTTGGGAGCAAGTGTTTTGCTTTCTGATTTTGATAAGAAAAAATGTTTGGTGCTAACAGCTTTACTCCGGCCTTGTTAAGATAACGTTGGCCTTTGAACAGATGATTCGCACTTCCAAATACTTTGAAATTATTAATAAATGTGAACGACTTCTCAGCTGATTGTTTCTTCAACCATTTATGGAGCATGCGGAGTCTGCTAAATCTTTCATCATTCCCTTCAGGGACTGGTCCGCTGATGAGGATGTTTACGTTAAGTCCATCAAGTCTCTGTAGGAGATCAGAAAAGTCTCTCTTCAGAATCTCTGATTGTCTCATCGCGATATCTGCTGATCCAGCGTGAATGACGAGCTTTTCCAAAGCAGGATATTGGTCCAAGATTTTAGGGATTTTTTCTGATATTTCTCTCACTGTATTTTTGTAGCAGCTATAGACTTTGGTATTCTTGCTACAAAAAGCCTCAATTCCATTAATTGATCCGTCTTGTATGATAACAGTCTTTGCTGGGGGCGCTCTTACTTTATGTGTCCGTTTGATGCGGCTGGGTTTCTCCTGGTGGCTTTGACTGGTCCCGGGGGATGCGTCATCTTTCGGGGAACTCAAGGCTGCGAATCTGTTTTTCAGCGGGATTCCAGGTGGAGAAATATCTCTTGTTTTTGGCTGAAACCTCTTTTGTTTACTTTTAGCAGAAGCGGCAGTTCTGGGTTCAGAGGTTTCTCTGTGTCGGAGTTTCTTTTGTTTTTTCTTCCTCGGAGAACAGGCTGGGGTTGATTTCATGCGTTTTAAAGCTGGCCAGTTTTCATTGTAGTGCGGAGTTCTGCCGCTCAGACGCCTGTAGGGAGTCTCTGTGACACGGTTAGAACTATGTAACACAGGGCTGTTTGTATTCAAAGGTAAAGGTAAAGTTGTTTCATTTTGTCCATAATCAGCGTGGAGATCAAAATTAATTTCCAGACGACGTAGCTTCGTTTCAATGCCCTCAATTCTGTGGAGCAGTTTATCAAAATCCTCAGCTGAGCAAAAAGCCATGTTGATAAGTCCATAGAAAAGTAATGCAAGAAGAGATCTGGTCCAATACAGTAACTCCAGGGGCTGGGAAAATAAAGTAACTAAGAAAAAGTTAAGAAAGAAAACAAGAAAAGCAAACAGAAAAGAAAATAAGTGAACGGATCTGGAGAAAGACAGAGAGCAGCTGCTCCTCCTTCAGCAGCAGCTTAATCAGCTTAATCTACAAGAACTGGACTGAACCTAAAAGAACACTGAACAAACTTCAGGTCGTCTGGAGTTGGTTCAGTTCTCTGCAACAGCCCTCTAATAAAGCAGAGACAACGTTCCCTTTGAGTCAGACGCAGTGCAAAAGAGTTTCATTGATCTGCTGCAAAGCAGTCAACAGCATTTCTAACATGGAACATAGAATAATACTTTCATCCTTAATGTTAGACCTAAACAGTAATCTGAAAGTAGCTTCAGCATAAAAGCCCAAACAACATAGGAAAAATCTGATGAAACAGCTCCGGTACAGGATGCCTCAGACTTCATAACCTCCCTGTTGTCCATCACTGAGTCTGGAGGATGCCACAGGAGGAAATCTGAAGCCAGTTATCCAAACAGTTCCAACATTAATCCACAAAGTCCCTCTCCAAGTTCTCTCTGGCAGCTCATCAACCAAGCCAGCTTTAAAAAGTAATTAAAGTCGGTATAGCAGAACCACAGGGACCAAGGAGTGGAACTCTGAGTTATATAAAGAGCAACAAGACGCGCATCAGCCATCTTCTCTTCACATCAGGTGTGTGACGCCATATTCAGGCCCGTCTGCCGGTGAAGAAACTACCCATGGCTGAAGTTCGGTGATCTGTTCCATCTCTTCCCACCTTCACTGCTACTCGTCCAGTAAGTGTGTAAGAAATGATGAGGGTGACACACCCCACCATGGGTGGCGTTAACTGAATATTTTCTGTATTTTACAGTTTTCTTTTAAACTATGTAGGGCGACAGGATATTCTGAAGATCGGACAGAGAAAGCAAATCAAAATGATCAAACGATCGATGCAAAACAGATTGAGGAAAACACTGTAAGAGAGGAGGAGGAAATCTGAGCCCGGATGCTGACAATTTTTCTTAGACAAAAGTGCAGCAATTGAGTGCATTGCTCTTCAAAGGTAAAAGAAGAGGAGAAGTCACTGGGTGAAAGAACAGAATTGATAGTCTTATAGAGGACCCGTTGGTTGCCAAAGGATTTAGTGATAATGTTAGAGAAGTATTTGTTTCGGGCATCTCTAACAATTTTCTGGTACAGAGCCCAGGTATTTTTCATATGTTGATAGGAAATATTGAGTTTATCCTTCTTCCATTTACGCTCTGCTCTCCTGCACTCACGTCTAACAGATCTAATATGCAAGTTAAGCCAAGGATCAGACCGAGCTTTGAAATGACTAGTTCTCAATGGGGCTATCTGATCTAACCCAGTAAGGCAGGAAGACTGAAAGAAGTGCAACAACTCATCAGTGTTAGAAGACACCGGCAGAGAGGAGACGAGGTCAGCCAGTAGAGTAGAACATTCTAGCGTGGTAGATGGAGTGATGGATCGGGCTAAACGAGAAGGCTTTAAATTAGTTAATGAGGTCTTGGCTCCATCAAGACAAAACAATAAGAATAAGGACCACTTTAGTGTACACTGATGAAGACCACGCTACGCTACGCACCGTCAGCATGCTGTATCTGACGCTCCCATGTATCATCATGCCACTACATCCCAGGTCACAATAGGTACAACTCTCAGAGCTCATCAGGATATATCAGTGCACTGATACAGTGGTCTCCAACTCTGGTTTTTAGACGCATCCCTGCTCCAACACAGCTGAATCAAATGACTGAATTACCTCTTTAGCAGCCATGAAGTTCGGCCAAGACCTGGTAACGAGCTGTTCAATTGATTCAGCTGTGGTGGAGCAGGGACGCATCTAAAACCTGCAGGACAGTAGATCTCGAGGACCAGGGTTGGAGACCTCTGCACCAGAAGATTCCAACTACACGGCCCTGAGAATCTAACCTGAGCTCCTGACAGCCAAGCTGACGCCCCATATCATGAACACACCCCTGCCATGTTTCAGCCCAAATCCAAATGCCTACTGAGGAGCCCACCGCATTATTCATCGTGATAAACCATTATCCACGCTCTGGGTGTTTTCGGACCGTTTATCGTCAAATGCGGAACTTATCCTGTGGTAAATTTGAAAGTTTAATCCTTTCAGACAACCCTAAACATCTCGGCATGTCAGAACTTAACCTTGAAGCAAGTTATAACCCTGACAATCTCTGCAGAAGGTACTGCTTCTGATCTGCATCAAAATGCACCAACAAAGTGGAACTGCAAGAAGCGCGCACACCTCAGCGTATCATCTCCGACATGAAAGGTCACATTCAAAGTTCTGTGGGTGTGTCTGAAGGTGTTTGAGGAACACTTTAATAGTAACATCAGAAACACTGTGTTCCCAGCTGAGCGCCGACTGCTTTCGGTCTCACTCGGAGACAAACAGAATCCAGTAGGTGTGAAAAGTTTCTGTCTGAACCTGAAACAAAAATCTGCTGCAGGAGTTTCCCTCAGCAGCCAATGACACGTAGCGAAAACCACTCAGGGGCCAATTATAGTGACAGCATTCCCGCATGGAGGCGAATCAGACAGACAGCCGTCTGGCCAACATCAGAGCCGTGAAGTTCTGCACGGGTCAGTCTTCACCCCGATGACCACCAACAAGTCACGGCGTCTCAAAGTCTCAGCTGACGCCTCTATTATTGGCCACCTCAGACAGAAGCAGAGGGAGAGGGTTTCTAAAGATGGCCACCTCCCTGGCAGAGCCACGGATAGCACCGTCTTACTATCCGGCCCTCCTCTCAGGAAAAACGCTGCTCCTCTTCACACATTCCACAGCAGAGAGGTGGCAGATGAGGCATTTCCTCTGCAGTCGCTAAGGGAACCCAGGATTACACCGTGTTTACCTTTACAACACGATTTAGATGTTTAGCACAGAGATTAGACACATTTGAGGTACTTAGTCAGCTCTCTGACGCAGACGGCTTTAGTGTAAACAGATTATTCCTCCGGTTGGAGGGAAAAAAATCCGTATTGTTCTTTTACAGCATCGCTGGGAGTCGGTCCCAGAGAGGGAGTCTTTGTGGTTCTTCCGACCTCATTATTGGCTGCTTACAGATGAATTTTCATAGCTGTGACCTCTGCGAGTGAACAATCTGTGCCACCTCCCAAAATCTTTCAAATGAATTCAGATTAATCTGCGTTCCCGCTCTTAATTACTCCTGTAATTAGCTCGGCTGCAGTTGGAACGAGATGCCGAGCTCCGGAACGATCCGGAGCCAGAGAAGCAATCAATCACGCTACAAATGCAGCGTCCAGTCTGAGGCCGATCCTCCGCTAGCTGCTGCTAAGGCGAGCGAAGGGGCCATATGTGTGAACAAAAGGTGGCAGGGGGAGAGAGCGTCATGCCAACAGCTAAATTCTATCCAATGAATTAGAAAGCATGTTCAGAGAGGAGGAGGAGGAGGAACACCAACTGGGGCCGTTTCATCCAAGCCAATCGTTTGTTTCCTAAACCTAAAAAAGGGAGGATTATTGGATGAACATGACTCGGTGCATCGGGCCCGTTTAAACCAAGTTTCAGCCACAGTGAAGAACAAATGAGTCATAGCGGTGTCTGTGTCACAGTCCCAACGCAAATTCAACAGTAAAGTAGGTCAAACATGGAGGAACAGCGGATTTACTGGACTTTACCGAACAAAACAAGACCAGTGCATGCAGAGAGGAGCACGGCAGAACATGCACATGATTATGATTTAAAGGCTAAATCAAAACTCAAACACAAAAACTGAACAGACACGTAACTCGGAGTGGAAAATTGGTTCAACATTATGGGGTGCTGTTTGATAAGTTACACAGTCAAAAATTAACACCAAAAAGTTGAGTTATAAAATGGGGGTTAATTATTTCCCAATGTTATTCATTCATTTGTAAATGTCACAGATTATACATAAATATTTATTGGCAAACTAAATATTTATTTAAGATAAATATTTGAAAACTAAATATTTATTTTGCAAACGTATTGCAAAAATGTGTAAATTTTGTACATTTTTTGTAGTTTACAAATTTTTGTTTATTAACTAAATATTTTGTTTTCTTAACAAGTAACACTTAAATTAATATATAACATGGATGCAAACATTTTTTAGAAAAATGAACTTCCACTTTGTTTTTGACAGGCTAAATAACCCAATTTATTCGTATTAAGTTTTGACAATGTAACTTTACATACAGCACCTTATGGAACATGTTTACATAAAAATTATGGTGCGCAGCTCGTCATACAGCATCAGAGTTGAGGCTAGGATGTGTACGAAAAAATATTTTTGTCCACGAATCTTTCACTGCATCAAAGATTAAAACATTTATTGCTCCAAAACTAAAACCAACCCATAAAAGTGCAGCTTTTGGTGTATGAAAACATCTCCACAGTTGATGATGAGAAGTAAATCAAAATTCTAAATCACACGGACTATTTTCTCTAGATAAACTGAACAATAACTGTCCTTATAAGGAATTCAGGAACAAGTGTGCAGAGAAACACATCCTGATCTGCAACCTGACCCTGCAGCCTGGCTCTGTGATGGTGTGGGGGTTGTATCATGGTATGGTCTGGTATTAGAGCTCATCTCCACGTCAGAGATGGCAGCATTAAAGGAGACTTTAGAACAACATCTGCTGCCTTCCAGACCACATCTTTTCCAGAGACATTCACGGATTTTCTCTGTACTCGGTTCAGACAGGTTTACAAAAGGAATGGCAGAAAAGACGTGGAAGTCTTCGTGGCTTGGTGTAGTCAACGACGGAATGATGGTTGGGAGAAGAAGCAGGACCATCAGAGAGCAGAAAAACTAAATGTTTGCGTTGTTCAAAACAAGGAACAGAAAAACAGACTTCCAGAAGGTTCGGTCTTTCCCAGCATCATTCATCCTGAAAGGTGTCAAATACAACTTAAAACAGAGAAACTAGAAACCGCATGAAATCTGGGGCTCAGATGAGACCGGAGCCGAGTGGTGGGAGCAGGAAGTATCAACTGAATACTTTGTGTATTTGACTGATTCTTTAGAACGGTGACGGAAAATCCGGAAGGTCTCCGTCATTTTGAAAGATTACAAAATTCACACCCCTGACCACTTGATGCACGCATGCAGACATTTTTTTACTTTATGCACAGAGTACAGGCAACTACATCAATAAAAAAAAAAAAAAAAAAAAGATTCCCATAAAAGCATTTGAGCATCATCTCAGACCTGAACCCTGCAGCCAATGCATCTTGCTATCCGGGATCTGAGAACGTTGAAGAGTTACGGAGGCTTTGGAGCGTGACTGACCGCACCGCTGGTGACAGATGCGTTCCAAAGAGTCCGAAGTCGTGCCAACCACCGGTGCATGCTGCGGGATTTCCTCCCGCTGAGGAGATAGCCTGTGAGTCAGGAAAGGGGCCCGTTCAGTGAGTCTTCCCAATCTCTCACCACTTCAACTGGAGAAATGTTCCCCGATTTCTAAACTTTGGCTGAAGTGGACCTTTAATTCCAGTCTCCAGTGTGGCACAAAGTGCGGATTCAGCCTCCAGGACAACATCTAAACCCCCATGAGAAGTTGTCTGTCCGAGGCAAAAATCCAAAACCTAATGACAAAAACTTCTGCAGCAATCTCACTACTTGGTCACACACGAGCAGGCGATCATTTCAGTTCTTAGGACGATGTGAGACTGTGTTCAGGCCACAGCAGGTGAACTGTTCCTATTTGAGGTGCAATTCTTTAATTCAATGTTCATATGTAATGCTCTGTTTAGGTTGTTTGGATTGAATATTCATTCAAACGAATAAAAAAACAAAAACTATGGAATGTTATAATTTCAAACATCTGTAGGCGGAAGTTTTCCGGCCGCTCCTCGATTAAAGGAGCTCGGCTCAAACAGCTGCTGGAAGTCAGAAGCGTCTCAGAAAACAAGAGTACCGGGAACGTCAGGAGAACGGGAACGTCACCTCGGAGGTGGCTCCAAGGTCAGTCTGATCCATCTTTAAACATCAGGATGAGCAGATGTTCATTCACGCCTCAAGGCTGGAGGTGCACGTATGAAACCTGAGGCTTTAAAAGGAAGCGCCATGAAATGTGTCCCATTCCTGAAGCAGCTGCAATCAAATCAATGATTGAAGTTGTTGGATGGAAGTCAACGGCAAAGCAGAGGGCTGACACGCTGCAGGCAGAGCAGCTTCTCCAGACCCCCCAGCTTTCCAAAAACACAAAACAGGAGGGATTAGTACTCCGGAGTTACACAAGCAGACAACCTGCAGCGTCTGGGACGCCACGTTTTTTTAAATCTCCGTAAACAAGATCTTTATCTGTGGAATAATCCTTCCGAGGAAAACAAGCTCCAAAAACATCCCAACTACCCTGGGCTGTGTTGCTCCAACCGGGACATCAGGCACAGCCGAGCCCAAATGTGACCTTCTCCAAGATCAGAGAGACCAGAGGTCCAACACCCTGCAGTTTGAAAACATTGTCGGGATGGATTTAGGTCCCCGCCCCCGTGGGCGCTCAGAGAGCTTCTCCTCAATGAGGATTTAATTTGAGGCGAGGCCCAGAACAAATAAACAGCTGTAGGAATGAATACAGCAGGGTGGAATCATGGGAATTGTGGTTCTTCTGCAAACGCAGCCAAACATGTGTCCACTTTGATCAGAGGTTCATTTAGAGTGTGTGTGTGTCAGACAGGATGCTACTGCTCAGGAGGGAAAAGGTTGGGAATCTTCTCATTATAACTGCTGCAGAAACGAAACATGTCCCACAGAGACGGGCCGAGATGATGGAAAACATAATTAGTGGTTAAGAACCACCGATTAGACTTCTGGTGTTCTCCTTTGGTCCTTTCAGTCCAGAGATCAGCAGACACCAGAACACCCAAAAATCCAGGCACAACTGGCCACAGAGAGGCTGCAGCAGTTTACTGCATCTGTAAAACGTGCATCAAGTCCCTTCAGCAGCATGGGAATCGAGAGTTTCACCTCGAAGATAAAAGAAATAGAAATATAACTAGATTCAAATCTATTTTTAGCCATTCATGCATTTCTTGCACATCTGGATTCGAAAGCTTTAAGTAATTTACATTTTGGAGCATTTCTTTTGCACATTGAATTATTTAAACGTAGAACTTCTTTGTGTAGAAAAGCTCCAATAAAATAAAAAACTTACCATCCTCTGGATGGGTTATGAAACATGTATTTTTTGTTTAACTATATTTTTGGTGAGCTTTTGAGTTCCTTTGACGCAGTGTTGGAAAAAAACAAAACAAAGAACGTTAATTATTACGTTACAGCAGGAGAATGATGCACTTTATTCAGACAACTCTTGAATGTAATCCACTTTTAATCACAGGTTCATCTTTAATAAAATGAGGAATCTGAGATTAGAGTTCATTAAATAGACAGGGTGTACTTTCTGTCGATCGTGCATAAATGTGAGGTGAACCTACATCCCAGGTGTAACCATGGCAACATGACCATGAAGCCAACCAGATAACTAAAGTAGCGACAGAAGGACCGGAGTCATGAAAATGTTTGATATGAGAAATATTTGGAACCAAGTTTCTGTTTGGATCATTTTCCTTCAGTTACTGATGTTTGAGTCACTAATTCATGACTCAGGTCTGTAAATAGGAATAAAAACAAAGCAGTAAAATGTGGGTTTTTAATGAGATTAGAGCCACAATTAACTGGATAGAAATTATGAATATTTATAAACTTCTCAGAACATCAATAATTCAAATGTTTGCTTGGAAGACAAACAAGAAAGTCAGTCAGTCACAGTAATAAGCCGGACTGATGTAAACACAGCTATAAGCTGAGCTGTAATTTAAGCTTTAGGATTTATTCTGAGCCTTTATAGAAACAGGTTGGTTACTGGTACCAATTACCTGAGGAGCTACCAGAGCCCACACCGAGAGCAGCCCAGAATGTTCTGATCCGGCTGCAAAAAGGAGGAGGTCCTTCAGGAAAAGGCAGCGAATGAACGGCCTCAGAGGAGCTTTAAAAGGTTCTCAGGATTAGTCTCTACTGTTGTTCAATGCTCACAAGAAAAGAAAAAAAAACAATAGTAGCAGCTCAAATGTTGTGTGTGTGTGTGTGTGTGTGTGTGTGTGTGTGTGTGTGTGTGTGTGTGTGGTCAAACCCGACCACCAGCTAAGATGTGATGGACCCCGACAGCTGGCAGCAGCAGGTCACATGTGTTTGGATGCATGTGAGCGACAGCTGCTTCCAGCCAGCGCCGACTGAAAGTGACAGCTGGGAAACAACAACACACACACACACACACACACACACACAGGTCTGTATTTCTACCCATATTAGGACTTTATATTGACTTCCATTCATTTTAATAGCTGCATTTATGCCTAACCCTAACCATTACCAGTTTATTCCTAACCCTGACCAAAACATAATTCACACCATACCTCTAAACCTAACCCCTAACCCTAAAAAAGGGGATCCACCATATTAGGACCAGGCTTTGGTCCGTATAAGGTCCATTGGTCTTCAGAAGGTTATTGAATATGCCAGAGAAGGTCCTAAATACAACAGCTAAACAAAGAAACACACACACTTCCAGTTTGACTTGTAACTGGCCATATCTGCTGCTGCTGGTGGTGGGGGTGGGTTCCATTTCACTTTCCCGTTGAAACCTGACCTGGAATCATCTGAGGTTGCAAATAATAGAAATAATAGAAGGCGGAGGCTGCAGGGAGAAATCGTGAAAAACGCCAAATAATTCTCTTTTAAAAAAAGTTTTAGGGAATTATTCAGCAGATCTGGAGCAGAAAGCGATGAAAATTAAAAAAGTTTTAGGAGTCGGGACTAAAAATGGGACTCTAGCAGCTCTGTGTCTCCTGATCTGACGGACCAACGGTGATCCACGCGAGACAGGGGTTAAACACGTTACGCTGAAGTGTTTCATTTCATAACGAAGCCTTTATTTGCATCACAGACTCCGTTTGGGTCCCATCACTCAGCTCAGCTCTTATTTTTACACAGTGACTCATTCAGAGAGAGGAGGTGTGAGGGTGGGTGTTTACAACCGGCCGGCCCGTTTTAGACTCACAGCTTTGACTCACTGGCACAGATTCATCTGCACAACGTCTAACGGCTCCCCTGAAACACTATATGCTGCCATTTGTAAAGATGCTCAGTCAGAAATTAACAGCAATAAATTGGGTTACTTAGGCTGTCATAAAGAAAAATGGGTTAGCAAGTAGCTTGTTTACTAAATATTTAGCTATCTAACAGAGCTGGCTAGCTAAATATATAGTTTCAAAGTAAACATTTAGGTCAGAGCTAAATATTTAGCTAATATGCAAATTCACTTGCCAAAAACGTGGATGCGGAGTATGAAAATAAAAGCTGGGTCTTGTTAATCTCTCTATATAAACTCCTGCTGCTGCTGCGGTAAACGGCTCATCCTACGTATTAAGCTGAAATGTTGGACATGTCTGCAGAAAAATAAAGATTCATGAAGAGGTGGCATTCTGTCTCGCCAGCAGTTTATTTAGAGGCTCACAAGACCCTGCTTTTATTGTGGTACCCCACTTCCGCTTATCCACGAGTAAATTTGCATGTTCGCTAAATATCTAGCCCTGAACTGAATGTTTATTTTGAAGCTATATAATTAGCTAGCCTGTTTAGTTTGTTAGCTAAATATTTAAGTAATAAACTAAATAGTTTGTTGCCTAAATATTTTAGTTTGAAACTGTGACATTTATAAATGAACAATATGACTTTGAAAAATTAACCCGCATTTATTTCTCCTATGACAGGCTAAATAACCCAAATTATATCTGTCAACTTTTGACAGTGTAACTTTACATAAAACACAGATGTTAGAACGATAAACTAAAAATCATCTTTTTGCTGTCCATCACAGTGAAAATGTGAAAAACCTGGAAATATGTCTGATTTCTTTTTTTTATTTAATATGTCTGATTTCTGAGGCTCCGCCTCCTTTTCAGCTGAAATCAGCTCAGAGTCCCGTTGGTTCTACGCAGTGTTGCCAATTTAGCGACTTTGTCGCTATTTCTAACGACTTTTCAGACCCCCTTAACGACTTTTTTTCCAAAAAGCGCCTAGCGACAAATCTAGCAACATTTCTGCCCACTCTTAGCTACTTTCTGTGTAACTTTGTCGCTGATATTCCCTACAGTTTAGACCCAGCTTGCTGCTTCCGGACGCTCAGAAAGGGAATGATCTGCGCATGTGTAGACAGCATGATCAGAGTATGTCGACTGACCAATCATAAACCTTTTTCGGTTCATTTCATCCACTCACAAACAAAGTTGTTTTGTAGTTAATGTAAATTCAAAAGTAAAAAATAAATCTGCATGTATATAAAACCGATCTTTCAACTGGAATTAAGGCAGAAGCTTGTCTGTATTATGCTGCATCTCACACCTGTGGCGCATTCAAGGAACGTTCGAAATGTATGCCGAGTTCAAAAACGTAGGACATTTAAAACTTATGACAAAAAAAACCCCACTGAAAATAATATAAGCAATAAACTTCTGTTTAATGGCGGTTGGCAAGAAACATTTGATACATAATAAATATGCCCTGCTTAATTTTACAAAGTACTAAAAAACAAACATCTATATTCTCTCTATTAATTTCATCTCCTTGAGATATCTCAGCAAATGTATGTTTCAGAACTTAATTTTTTTTTAAAGGTCTTTGATGTCCAGTTGCAATTTGATATCTTGTCAATTTTGTAGGCTTCCAGGTTTCTCCACAGTTTACTTCAGGCAAAATAATAGAACATGTTCCACCGTCTCTTCTTGAAGACAGAAGTCACATTTCCCTGTAGCATGTTTCCCCTGTTTAAATAATGTATTATTTAAATAATGTTTAAATAATGTATTATTTTTACCTGTATGATCAAATCCTAATCTAAATATAATTTTTTCCTCCTTTGTTTCATTCGTCATCACATGATGACATAATCGTTATGCAAATTAGCGTATGACGTCATCTGGCGACATCTAGCGACTTTCTGGGGGCAATTTCAGCTACTTTCTGTCGGAGACAGTTGGCAACACTGGTTCTACGGGCTTCATTTAGCTGCAAACACAAGACAAACCGGTCCGGAGCTGCATCCGGCTCTGCTACACGGACGTCATGGATGTGAGGGAAGGTTGTGTGTCCGTCCTCTGCACGCTGAGATGGCTCATCCCATCAGTTCCCATCCCAGACTGTCCTCCTACACGCCTCCCTGTGAGCAGCTAGAAATATCAGACTTCTAGCTCTGAAGCAACATCAACCAATCACCTCCAAGCACACCTTCATCAGGGATCTGCCATGTTTTTGTGGATCATTCCTGTTATTCCATCCCGACGGTCCAGAGAGGAACAGTTAATGGTTGTCTGCCTTCATCCAGAACCAGGTCAGACTTTGGTTTCACTGCTCCTGCAGCATCATGTCAGTAACATCATCTTGGATCCAACAGGCTGCTGTGGAAATGTTCCTCATTCCTGTAGCAGGGAGTAAAACACCGAACCGTCAGCGTTTGATTCTCCGGTCGGACTTCCACTGAGCCGATAATTCATGGAGGACAGACGCTCGGTGTCCAGCCCTCCCCGGCCACCGCAGACCTCCCAGCTCCAAGGCTCCATCCTTTATCTCCGTGATAATGGCGGCCCACGGCTGATGGCCTCCCTCGCTGAGCAAAGTCACCTCCAAACTCTGCGGCCGACTCTTAAAGTCACCGCAGGTCGGATTCTCTCACAGACTATCTGCTCGAGTTATCAGAGGCTGAACCGACCAGCTGACGTTATCTCAGAGATGTGTAAATGTGACACCGAAAGACAAATCAGCAAACCAGCAGGATCCATGCAGCCTGACCACCATCACCAAAACAAAAACAAAAGTGACTATTCATTTATGGGATGCATTTAAAAACCCATGCAGGAGAGAATTAGTGATGGAATAATATTAATATTATTTAGTGTACACAGAAATCAGGGTTCAGGAAGTTTTCAGTACACTTTAATCGAGACAAATAAAAATGTGAATATGACTTTTTGTTTTTGTGATTTGATCAGAACCTTTTTTCCCCAAATTCCTTCCTTTCAATTCCTGAAATTAATTTGGTTTTATTATGTTCTATAACAACTTAAAAAAGTTAAAAGCATACAACTCACTAGAGATTTGATTTTTTTTTTTTTTTATAAATCAAATAGTACAAGCAGACATAGCCAGAGTGGAATACATCATCACTTGAAAACAGTCCGTGTTAATGTTTAGAAATGTTTAAATAATACGTTGCCTATATTTGTGAATAAAACATGGTTAAATCACTTTGGACTTGCTTTTGATTTTTCTACTGTAGCTGCATGAGAAATCATTATTGTTCCCAAATAGCAGAGTTTAGTGATGACTGGGAGTCCTTACTGGGGGTTTAGCCAATCAGCGCTATGAAAATAAGATTAGCTCTCCTGGATTGGCTGGTTTGCCAATGCCATGTCAGGTAGCATTGGTCCTAGATGTCACTCACAAGCATCTTTCCAGTATTTAAAGAAATGATCCATGAAAAGGCGAATCTTCCAGGAATAATTTGGAGACACGTTCTACAGACAAATCCTTGAATAGGCGGAGTCAACTGTACGTGGATTTAGAGATCAAGGTTGTATTTCATTGGAACATTTGACCTTTAACCCAATCACAGCGTTGGCGGAGTTCCAAACACCTTCCCAACCCGACCATCTGATTCTTTTTATCATCCACAGCTGGAGGGGGTTGGAGAATCGTCCCTCATGCCGGATATAAACCTAAAAGGATCTTTCTCTCCGTAGAAGACGGACATGGTCGCCTTGTTTTCGCTCTCCGCTGCACCCATCATGTTCATCTCATTTCCTGAGTTTTAAACAGTGGAAACAAGCGGCTGCAGCTGCACAGATCAGGATCTCCGGAGGCTCTTTGAAGCCGCTGTGTTGCCACCAGCGGGGATCTGGGTGTGCGATCTGTTTGCCCTTCCAGTTATTGCCTTATCACACTCTAATGCTCCCTTACATGTAAACCGCACCCTGTCCTCCGAGGTCACCCTGAGCGTACCGAGGACGGTCAGCAGCCATAAACCGCTCCATTCTGCAGTCTTCCCACCACACCCATCCATCCATCACTTGTTTTCTCTCGCTTTCTATTAACCCCGTTTTCTCCCAGTCTCTCAGCACCTCGCCCAATAAATCAACTCGTCACATTCCCCCCCCCCCCCGGTTCCCCGCTCCGGGCGGTGAATCATCGCCGCATTCTGCTAAATGACTGCCCCATCATGAAAGATTGACTGACGGATGAAAGGGAGGGCTGAATGAACAGCTTGATGAACGTGTGGATGGATGGGTTGGAGGGTGAATAACGGGATGAATGCATGACTCATGACATCCTGATCCGTTACACAAATCTGCAAATGGGATTGGAGAGCAGCATTCACGCCGAGTGTTTATTTCCCGAGGCATTAACGGGACTCTGAAGTGGCACTTGAACAGGAAGCTTCAGGAGATCTGCAGTCACGGCTCAGTTTGTTTTACCAGAGGACGTTCGGTCCTCGCAGATATTGGAACAACAAGTGATTCGGCAATAAATGCATTTTAATGCCGGGTGATTAGTGAGATTCTGGAAATCCATCAATCCGGAGCAGGACCCAGATGTTCCAGCAGCAAACTGCAGCTGCTGCTCTATTGAAGGACTGATGAGACAATCCAGCATCAGGAGCTCCAGTCAGCGCATCTGATGCTGATCTGCTTCAACACCCTGCCAGAGAAAACCTCACAGCACCAACAGGCTGAAAGCAATAATGGGACATTAGCCCATCTGGGATTGGCTAATTATTCTGTGTGGATGTGGTCAGAGATTAAGATGGATTTCAATATCGTCTTTTTTATAAAAAAAAAAAAAAATCTAAATTTAAAATTTAGGAGAGGCCAGACTACATATTTTTGTTGTCCATTATTTTGACAGACAGGGTGAAACAAAAACAAATATCAAATCATAATCTATTTTTACCCGTCAATTTGTAAATTAATGATATATTCTTTTTTTAAAGGTTTTTTGGCCTTTATTGACAGTGGACAGAGTTTATGAAGGGGGAGAGAGGTGGGGGAAGAAATGAGGCTAAGGTCGCCTGGGACGGGATTCAAACCGGGGACGGCCGCGTCGAGGACCGAAGCCTCTGCACACGGGGAACCTGCTCTCCCCACGGCGCCACGATAACAAAAAGCTGAATAGAGAACTACATGTAATCTAGAAAAGCGCGTTGTTCACCTGTTCCTGGTCCCACTGCGGACATTTCCTGAAAATATAATCATAACCCTTGTAGAACTTTTTGAGTCATGTTGTCGTGTGGCAAAAATGAAAACATTCGGGTTAAAGCGACCCCTGGTCCACACTAAGGGATTTCTCTCAGATAACATATTTAGATCAAGTTCTGGAACAATTACTGCAGTAATGCTGCCTATAGATGAAATCGTCAACTCATGATTCAATAAACAGCACTCTTATTTGTTCATTTAGCCAAAACATTTGATTCTGTAAGTCATAAACTATTAAAAAGACTCGATTCTACAGGACTCCAGTGAACTGGTTTAGAAACTATAGAATATTATTAAAACAATAACTAAGGGGGCACCCCAAGGATCTATATTAGCCCCAATTTGTTTTCTGTTTCTATGATTCAGTTGGTGCAGCGACTAAATGCAGCCAACATGTCTGTGTGTAGCTAAGGTAAATATTGATAAATGTCAATAGGAATTATGATGCATGAATATTTAAAAACTGTTTATATCTTCCTGCTTTGGGTTCATAAACAGATCAAATAAAATTCAATATTTCCACTTCAGCAACAAGGTTTTCAAGAAAGTTATTTCTCTGATGTTTAGCTATTTATTTAAATTATAATTTCTTCATGAATTCATCCCCTCTTTAAATCTTTTTATGCTGCGTTTAACAACTAGTTCCAGATATTCCAGCCCCAGAGAGTCTGAATTACACTGAAATGTTTCAACCCAGCAGCATAAGGTTTTTACCGACAACGATAGGTTCATGATATATTAAGCAGCAGATAAAACCAGAAAAATCAATAAAGACTGAATTCATTTTAATCTGTCCAGGTGTGCTGTAGCTGATCATCACTGCTAAGGGCGTGTATGTTCAGGAACGGTGGGAATCTTCATTTCTCCTGCTTTCATTCGCAGCATCGCTGCTCCTGGATCAGCTAGAAGGTGTTGCTATTTTAAAAAACTGCTGACTCGTTCACACCTGCAGCGTTTGTGCAACCTGAGGCTTTCCTCCTGTTTGGGTCAACTCACTGAAACACACACACACACTGGGGTGGTGTGAAGTGGGTCGGCTGTTGTTTAACTGTCAGATTTCACATGTCGGCTCCCCTCAGCTCTCATTTCCTCGCCCGGCTGTGTTTGTCTCCCACTGAAGCTTCAATGGCTCCCAGTTTGTCCAAGTCAACACAAATACACACACACTGCATTATTTTAAAATGGCTGCAGACTGAGTGATGCAGGTTCTCCTGCCCAACAACAGAAGGTCTGGCTCTACGGATACATTGACAGAAGCTATTATTCTGTATGACATCCTAAGATCAAATTACATAATAAAACAGATCAATCTTCATCTTTAAAAAGTGCCCCAACATCTAATATTTAAAAATCCTCTTTTTCAAGGCGAAACGCATTAAGGGAATTTTGTAAAGTTACACAGTCTAAAGTTAACAGCAATAATTTGGGTTATTCAGCCTGTTAGAGGAAAAAAGCGGGTTTGTTTTTTAAAGTCATATTTGCGTCCATATTATTTATTCATTTATGAATGTCACAGTTTCAAACTAATTATTTAGTTTACAAATTAAATGTTTAAATTTTTTAATATTTACCTTCAAGCTAAATACTTAGCTAGTTGCTAACAAGCTAAACTGGCCAGCTAAATATTTAGCTTCAAACTATACATTTAGCTCAAAGCTAAATATTTAGCTTCAAACTACACATTTAGCTCAAAGCTAAATAGTTAGCTACAAACCACACATTTAGCTCAAAGCTAAATATTTAGCTTCAAACCACACATTTAGCTCAAAGCTAAATATTTAGCTTCAAACTACACATTTAGCTCAAAGCTAAATATTTAGCTTCAAACTACACATTTAGCTCAAAGCTAAATATTTAGCTTCAAACTACACATTTAGCTCAAAGCTAAATATTTAGCTTCAAACCACACATTTAGCTCAAAGCTAAATATTTAGCTTCAAACCACACATTTAGCTCAAAGCTAAATATTTAGCTTCAAACCACACATTTAGCTCAAAGCTAAATATTTAGCTTCAAACTACACATTTAGCTCAAAGCTAAATATTTAGCTTCAAACCACACATTTAGCTCAAAGCTAAATATTTAGCTTCAAACTACACATTTAGCTCAAAGCTAAATATTTAGCTTCAAACTACACATTTAGCTCAAAGCTAAATATTTAGCTTCAAACTACACATTTAGCTCAAAGCTAAATATTTAGCTTTGAGCTAAATGTGTAGTTTGAAGCTAAATATTTAGCTTCAAACTACACATTGACTTGCTGATAGGCGGAAGTGGACTACCAAAATAAAAGCTGGGTTTTCCAAACCTTTTGGCCTATATAATATAATTCGCTGGAGAGACTGAACATCACCTCTTTATCATAGTTTATTTTCATTTCAACATGTCCAACATTTCAACTTAAAACGTGGGATGAGCCGTTTTAACAGCAATACGGACGTTTACCGATGGATTTACAGCGACAGTGATGCACCAGCAACACGGGTTTATATGGAGGTTAGCAGGACTCAACTTTTATTTTGATAGTCCACCTCTTCGGCAAGTGAATTAGCATTTTAGCCAAATATTTAACTTTGAGTTAAATATTTACTTTGAAGCCATATATTTAGCTAGCCAGCGTAATTTGCTATCTTATTATATAAATATGTAGTTTGAAACTGACATTTATAAATGAATAAATATCATGGATGCAAATATGACTTTGAAAAATGAACAGCCATTTTTTTTCTCTTATGACAGGCTAAATGACGCAAATTATTGCTGTTAATTTTTGACTTTGTAGCTTTAAAAAACAACAGCACCCCATATAAATGTCTGCATTTGGTTTGGTGTGACTGTTCAGGTGGAAGCTGCAGGTTCTGGAGGATCATCCCATTCCAGCTCCGCCTCTGGGTCTCCAACAGCTTCCTGTCCTGCACCTGAACAAGCCCCTCCCCTCCACACCCTACTCCTAACCAGTGTGGCATTGCAGGCAGGTCTCCTAGGCTTCCCCCCCCCACCCCGGTAGGAGGTAAATGGTAAGGCTGAATTCCTTCACATTAGACCGAGTAGCTTCGTTTCCACGACCACCAGAGCGAACAGATGGCATGCTGAGAATCGTTGAGAGCGTTAGCTCCTTGCTGCGTCTCCGCGGCGTTAATCAGCGAAAGCAGCTGGACTTTCATGTTGACACCAGCAGAAATCCTTCATGTCTGATTGAACCGGACAACAAAAGGTTTGATTCTAAAGTCAGAATCCAACATGAAGTCCTGGTGAGAGATTCCCATCGCGCTGGGATTACACGGGATGTGGTGCTGCCCAATCCACGCAAGGTCTTCCCACACCATTAAAGGCCTCTGGCACGGAGAGGGAATTCCTTCATGGCTGACCAGGTAACCGTTTGGCTTCGTGTCCAAAAAGCTAACCAGCCAAAACAGACTGGCTAATAAAAGCAGCCAGTGATAAGCAGTTAATGTCCCAGAACTAATTACTGCCCCGCCATCCCACTCCCCCCCCACTTCCCAACTCAGGGCAACGACACTCCCACACAATCAGACCTGCTCAGAGGGTCGAGACCGGAGAGCTAAAGCAAGAAGCAACGCTCTTCCTGGAGGAGAAAAGCAGACTCACGGTCCAACACTGCAAATACGGATTTTTTTCAGCTGATTTTAAATGCATCAAAACTAAAACATTCTGCTTTTTTCCACCCTGTCTGAACGCTGCAGAAAACTAGACATCTCTTGACTGAGGTCCTTAAGGCGTTTTATGGCTTTAATTGAACATGTCCACTTAAAAGCCCCGCCAACCCTTCTGTTCTAAAACATTAGTATTTACCAATCAATGTTCATGTCTCATCTACATCAGCTCTTCGGCCTTCTTGTGCTGCTCCCGGAGAACCGATCCATGCCAGTCGGTTAGCAAAGCTAGCAAACGCTTAAACCTTTTTAACCCGATGAGGCGCCATCATTCAGCATTCCAGACAAGCGACCCGAATTTCCAGGTTCCAACAGACATCGTGTTGGCGCTTTGAGCTACGCCTGCAGAGTAAGATGATATCGATATATTTAATAACGTTGCTGAACATCCTGATGAAATGAGGATAAAACCCTAACTACTGTATCTGAAAATGTTTTGCTGAAACTTAAGATCCTGATGCCCTCCGTTCTGCTGCATCAGATAGATGCCAGACGGAGAGCCTGGATCAGGACCCCTGCCTGGTCTCAGATGTTTCCGTGGAACGCGACTCCAACTTAGTCTCTGAAGATCTGCGTATTCGTGGATTTTTCCACAGAGCATTTCTAAAATATTGGAAAGAAAATTGCAGGTTGGGAAGCTCCAATGCCACCACACGCACTCCTGGCTGGTGTTTGCAAAGCAGCCAATCCAGGAGCACCATTTATTTTCTTTGCTGCTGATTGGCTGAACCAAAGAGCAGAGATCAGGAAGAAGGTAGATGTTAGCTTGTGTGGTAGAGCTAAGATGGTTTCCACTGCGCGTATCGAAGCATACTGAGGTACGTTTGGCGTTTGAACTATTAAAACAGGCAGTCGGAAGTGTTTTTAGCATTTCAAGCCCCGGTGAAGCCGCTGTAGCTAATATTAACAGCAGTCCAAGGAGTTCTTTGCAGCCATCCATTTTGAGATGACGATAAATCTGTGACATATTGTGAAGCTGTAGTTTCAGCGACCTGAACTTAGCCCGATTACTTTGGATCCGGCGTCAGAGACAGAACACAGGCCTGTCTCAGCTGATTCCTAAAGCAGGGAGCAGCTTGGATAGAAGAGACCAGGAGGAGGAGAAGTAAGGCTGTAAGTAAGTAAAATGAAAAATCCTGTTGGGTTCGTTTTCCCAGATGGAAACGGAATCAGAACCAAAGCTGCCGTCACATTCAGAATAAAACCGATTCGGTCCGGAAACGAAGCCCGGTTCAGAGACTCATCACTGGAGCCGTTACATTCCTGGTTTTAGGAATATGGCGGGATGTTCTGATCCACCTCGGCGAGGAGGAGATCTGGGATCAGCTGGTGGAGGAAAATTAGGAGCAAAAAACGTCCAAATAAGGAGGAAGCAGAGTTTCTCCTGCAGCTTTTAATCACAGCCCTCCAGGCTGAAGTGCAGCTTTTTACTCAATACCGAGGCTGTTCCCCCCCCCAACACACACGCACAGTACACTTCCACAAGTTTGCACAGAGATCTTTCTGTAAAAGCTGAGAACATAAGGAAAACACTCAGCGAGCAGGCTGCAGCTTCATATTCTCACGTTAACGCTCAGACCTTCACACCGAGACTTTCCCATAAAATAAAAGCATGATGGCATTTCGTCCATTAAAGCAAACCAACGGTTCTGGAAGCTCTCTGCTCCTTCTATCGCTTCTTGAACAAAAACTCAATCTCAGCTGGTCAGCAGCGATCAGCATCAGCTGTCTGCATACTTTCACCACTGATTGGACCTTTTCTCCCTCACAGGAAGGATTTTAGGAACCATTGTGATGGGAGACTAAAGGATTTATCCAAGCTGCAGATAAAACACACTTTACAGACGGAGCAGAACGAATTTCTTCCCAATCCATCCTTCATCATTCAGTCAAAAACAGTGGAAACAAGAGCGTGACCCAGGGTGGAACCGGTCCGAAACCTGGAGAGAAAAACGGATCCGATCAACCAGGTCGGATGATCAGAACCAACCCGAGAGCATCGGAACAGAAACACTGTCAGGACTTTAAGGATCCTGGATTTGAACCGTCAGCTCTGTAGAACCTCAGTGGCGGTGCTACAGAACTTCCTCCGGTTCTGGTCCAATTAGATACATGTTAACGGTCCTGGCTCTATAAGCTACACTTTGATCTGGAGGTGTCCTTGAATGCACCAACAAGTTGGTTCTGTTCAGACGGGTCCAGGTTCACCGGTTTTTAGCGCTTATATTTCTGCAAACCGCATTTCACCTCCACTGTGTCACATCGCTACCTCACTCCACCACGAGGGGGCGCTGCACAGGCAAAGGAGAAGGGACGGATGAAGAAGAACATACTGCAGCAGCAGCAGTAGATTTCTGCAACTAGATTAGAAAATATTACAGAACTTTAAATATAAAAAAGGAGAATTTAAGGAGAAACTAGTTCAGTGTCAAACGTCTGTGATCCAAATAATTCTGCAACGTTTCCCGGGTCGGGGTTTTAACACAGTAGAGTCGGACCCGCTGCTCCAGACCAGAACCAAACCCTTCAACACTCCACGTCAAACCCAAAGAGAGGAGAGCTGAACGGGCCAGAACAGAACCAGAGATGAACTGGATCACCGCTGGATCACACACACACACACACAGAGAGAGAGAGAGCTGCAGGTCAGTGATTTACGTCACCAGTGTCTCAACAGAACAGAACCCACTGTAATGTACTGAGGAAGTATTGATTCCCCTCCAAACAGAAGGAGAGGTGGTTCTTTATTCGTCAGACAGAATAAACGGCCCTTATGGGGCCCCTGGACACCTCCTCCCTCCTCATAAACAGACTCCTGAATAATTCTTTAAAGCCTAGGAGACAAACAGAAACATTGGAGGTGACTTTTTAAGAGTTTCAGCTGACAGTCAGGAGGTCAGCAGCTACTGTAACTGGGACACCTGAGAGGCCCGTAAACTGGCCAAGGACACATTCAGATCTTCCTGGGTCACACTAGGGTCGAACAAGGACCACTTCTGGACCAATTCCCTGTTTGGACGTCCCAGTGTCAGAGGAGTATGTGAGGCAGTGAGAATAAGAGGTATTAATAAAAGAGATTTTATTTGGGGGGGGGTGGGGGTGTTTTAGGACCCTCTGTCTCCCCTCTCCGCGCCTGTCAAACGTCTCCATGGCAAAGCCAACGTGAGAGAAATCGGGACGAGGCTCGGTTTGTGCGCGCTCACGGTGCGCTCGTGCCTGGGGGACTTGGGGGGCTTGCGGGGGTCGAGGGGATCGGTGAGGTCACCGAGCTCTGCAGGCTGCAGGGGCTCCGGGTCTGCTGCCTTCAGGAGCCCAAAAATAACTCCGTAAATCACAACCCGAGAGGCCAGGGCAGTCAGCCGGCCGGTCCAGCATTTATCACGCACCTGCCTTGGCGTGGAAGTGGGTGAGCCGTCCTTAGCGCGTTGACCGCCGGGAAAATATCACAGACAGAGACCCCAAACATATCCACGGAGCTCAGCAGGCGCTCTGGCCGCACTCCAGGCTCCGTCTGACGGCTGCAGCAGCTCCATGAGCCGCCGACTGCCCGCAAACACAGCGGAGGGAAGGAAGGAAGTAAAGGAGGGAGAAAGGGAGACACTGACCGTGAAATTCCTCCTCTCCCCCGCGGTGGTGGTCCGTGTGCGGCTCCCGATCCCCGCAGCGGTCCGGCGGACAGATCTAGCTCTGTGCTCGGTGGGTCCTTCCTCCTCCTCCTCTTCCTCCTCCTCCTCCTGCTGCTGCTGACAGGCTGGTCCAAAGTTAGCAGCAGCCGCGCTTCTCAATCAATCCAGAGGTCTCACAGAACCAGAACCGGGATCGGAACGCGAACCAAGCCGTCGAATCTTTCTCCGGCACCAGAAGGAGGAGAGAAACAAGCTGGATGTTCCAGGATCTGAGGAAAAAGGACGTTTGTTTGACTTTTCCTGCAATCAGCCGAAGGAACGCCGATGTCGGACCTCAGCAGCCTCCACGGCAGCAAGAGTCCCGATCCCCGGCGGTGCTCCACGCAAATGTCCGCTCCTTTCCACCCGGAGGATGAGGAGGAGCTGATGAAGGAGGGCAGAGCTGTGCATTTTCTGAATTACTCCTCCCACAGACTGCTGACCGACTCTCTCTCTCTTTCTCTCTCTCCTCCTCCTCATTCCCAGATTTTCCTCTGACACCCAGAGTCAGGGCGGTTCCGGTGGTTCCAGAACCAAACTGTTTCAGAACCTCAGCTTCTCCCTGGTGGAGCTCTGCTGGACTTCTCCTGCAGAATCTATCAATCCTGGAACACTGGTTCCTACATTCCGGTTAGAAATGTTTTTTGTTTCCCCCCCCCCCCTAAGAATCTCCCAGAACTTCTGAACTCCTCTTCACTGTATGGGTCACAGCACCAGAACCTGCTGCAGTGTCACACTCTATGCCTCTCTAGGTTTTACCAGGGCTTCAAATGAAGCTTAATTGGATATAAAACCTCCGCTAATGAATTCATAAAACCAGTTTTTATGATCTGCTTCAGCAGCAGTTTTTACCCATAACCTCAACGTTTTCATCCAGCAACTTTGCAGAGAACAGCGCACAGCCTCGGTTCTTCCATAATGTCGTCATCATCAGGTCCTGAAACGAGTCCAGTTCCTTCTTAGATGAAATATTAGACGTTAAAACCAGCCTGACTGTTAGGAAGGACTGAAGGAGAAAAGTTTTCATCACGAGTCTGAAAGAAGAGACCAGTGGAACAGAAGAGACATGTAGAGATGTTTGATGCACAGCAGCAGAACATCACAAACACATCAAATCAAACTTTATTTATAAAGCGCTTTTCATACAAGAAGTTGCATCACAAAGTGCTTTACAGATTAAAATGACCCCACATAAAAACACCTTCCCTTCCCTCCCCCACAGATTTAAAAGCATGGTCACAGTTATACCCCCCTCCCCCCAACCCATCTCCCATGCACACACACTGTTAGGCACGGTGGTGGAGGGATGATGATCTGGGCTTGCTTTGCACCTTGCCATCATTCAGAAGCTGGTATTACATTTACTAGAGTAACTTTTTGGATAAAATGTCCTCTTAACAATAGTTTTCCTACACCGTACCTTTTACTTGTGCTTGAGTGAGAACATTTTGAAATATCGCTAATCTTACTCGAGTAAAATGTATGGATGCTCCACCCACTGTGAGTAATTTCACTGAGTAAAAAAAACAAGCATATTTTACCACAAAATACGCCAGACACAGGCACCTACAGTTTATTACTTGTTTCCACACAAGTTTTGGTTTTCTGGTGTCATTTTTGATCCGTTTAAATTCAGCTTTAGATTCTCGAATCCAACAAACAGTAAAAGAAATTCAACCTGAAACCTTCTGGGATTCTGGACTCGCCCAATAAAACATGTGGAAGAAACCAGGAAGCAATGAAAGAAGTACGATTTACATTAGCAACATTAATGTCATCAGTTTGGGTGTTTTATGCATCACCTGAACAGTTTTTGCAGGGTGGAAAGATGCTATGATGTTCAACTAGCTAGCTGAACTCGACTCACCACCAGAAACCTTCGGACTTCTCTCTGACTGGATCTTTCACCATTTTCCTTACAGACCCGGTAAAGTTTTTCTGCCATGGATCCAGTTTCTAAAGGTTAGCCCAGAAATGTCGGAGGAAGGCTCGATGTCGGCCGGATTCATCCAGTTTGGGATCTTATGCCGCGTTCCCACCGCCCCAAAACGTCAACGCCTAGAACGCCCAGATTACATATTAAGTCTCTGGTTGAGGCCGTCAGTGTCTCTGCGGCGCTTTGTGCTCTTTGGCCGCGGCAAATTTTGAAACTTTTTCCTCTTTCCAAGGTAAAAGCAGCAAAAGCCAGCAACGCAGAAGTTGAGCTAGCTGAACTTTCGGCGGCGTCCTCTGAGCTTCAACCAATCAGAGCGTCTCACTGTAGTGACGTCACGACACATTTAAAGTAGCACTGAAAGCGAACGTCATCCAAACTCAGAACGCCTCTCAAGAACGGGGGTGTATCCACAAACGGGGCTGATGCACCCAAAGTCGACGACGTCTGGCTTTGTTATAATAAAGCCAATAAAATCTCTCGATATGATCCTCCATTGTTTAAAACATCCGGCAACAGAGGAAGCCCCGCCCACGCTCTCTTTTTTATTTGCTCCCCAAGCGACGGGCTTTGCAAGCGTCAGGCTTAAAAATGTATACGCTTCAAACTAGTCGCTTTGTGAGCGGTTTTTGATGCTGACAAAGCGTGCGGTGTGAATAACCACCTGATAAACCACCAAACTGTGTCCAGTGGCGTCACATTCCTAACAAAAACCCTGAGGATCGTACTAACCAATCACAACAGAGAGAGCACAAAGCTCCAATCGCGGGCATTTTCATTATTTCGCCTGGCCCATGAACGCAGCATGGCCATAAAACACGCAGCCTCCACCCATCTGGACGTTTGGGGTGGTAACTCTTCTGATTGATCAGCTCTAATGTGGTGGCAGCCACCAGGGGACTGGGCATAATAGAAGAAAGAGAGGAGGTGTGACGTGGATTCAAAACGTATTAGAAGAAGAGGAGGAGGAGGAGGAGGAGGGCGATGAAGAAGGTAAGGATACTTTGTTTATTTTTCCATTTCCCCATCTTCCAATTCTTCCTCCTCCTTCTCTTACTCTCCTATTAGGAGCATGTAAAGAACCTGGAGGGAATTCCCATCCACTGTACCACCGGCAGCCAAACAGCCCCCCACAGCATGCTGCCACCACCACCATGCTTTTTGTTTCCTGGGTCCTTGGTTCACATCATGATGAGTTCCCTTCCATCTGAGCAGCACGGTTTGGGTCAAATGGTTAAAACTTGGACAGTTGCAGCCGGATAATGATCCACAGGATTCCAATGGATCATTGAGCTCTTAGGACGCCCTGAGTTTCACCCTGTTGAAAATGTGCAAACTAGATGTAAGAGCCAAGTTGATAGCAGGAAGAGATCAAATTTCCCTCCTCCTCCTCATTGGGTCATTCAACTCTGCAGAGGCCTGATAATGAGCCGTTCTTTTGGAAAAGGAATACATCTAAAAGTTGCAGGTGGACAATATTAACAGTATAAGGTAGAAATGATATAAATTTAGCCAAGGGTAGACGATTAGAAATGGTGACAAGAGGTGTGGGAAGGGAGGAGGGCAGAAAAAAAAATGCATCTCTGCCCTGCCCCCTACAGGAGGACCGAGCTGGGGTACACAAGTAGGACCAATACTGATGTTCTTTGTCCGTATTTACACTAGATATTAAGTTTAAAATGTATTTTCTATTTAACCATAAAGACACCTGTTGGGTTTGAAGTTTTTTTTCAGTTCAAATATTTGCAGCTTTATTTTTGTGCAATGATAAAACTTATAAAGTTTATAAAGTAATCAGCAAAGCAGAAAGAAATGTTATTTCTCTTTTTACAATCTGCGCTTCAGTTGAATAAATTGTGTGTTTTCTTAACATTAATCTTGTATTCTATTTAAAATATATTCATCTGTATGTTATGAGGATTTTATTGAGCATTTTTACAAAAAAGATAAATATTGTTTTAAATGTATTTTGCACAATAAATGTTCTTTAAACGGCATTCTGAAGTCGTTCTGCTGGTATATGACAATGCTCAAAAACATTCATTTTGACATGTATAAACAAAATAATACATCGCAATAAATATCGCTACCGCACATGCTTCAGATTATATGGCATAGATATTTGAGGGCATATCGGCCAGCCCTGGTTGCAGGATAGTCGCTCCTCAGGACTAGACCTGGGCTCTAAATGCTAGCAGGAGTGCATGAATACATTTGTGTAACTCTGAGTCAAACTTATGAGCAGTTTGTTGTAGACAAAGTTGCGCTGACAGAAGCAGGCAGCAGAACGCCAGCAGGGACTGAAGTCAGTGTTGCATTAAACTAACAGATGCAGACAAACACACACGAGCTGAGGGAGAGCCTCCCTGGATCTCTGCTGCAGCCATGCAGGGAATGCACCAGGCGAGCCTCGTCCATGCGACCGTGTCTAATACAAAGTGGCACCACCAGAGCCCACCACCACCACCACGCCTCACTCCCCACCCCTCATTGTTGGGAACGTGCTGCTAACAGCGCCTTATTGCGCTTTAAGGATGTTAATTACCCCGAGGAGAGAAAGGACTTTAAATGTGTAATAAGCTGGTAAATTGTGAGGAGCAGAAGATGTTTGGAAAAGAACAGCAGAGGAAGTCGGAGACAGAGTGGTTTCAGAGATAGCAGCTGAATTGATTATTGAACGACAGGTATTCAGAGCGTGTCGGATTATCTGATGAGCGTGTGATGGAAAAACTTCACACTGTTCTCCATCAATCTAGCACAAAGATAAACGGCCGGCTCTCCATCTCCACCAGTTGAAGTAAAATAGCTTCCATGGGAGACGTCAGAACCAACAGGACTGCTGGACTGGTCTCCTCTGCTCACGTCAGACATCCTGATCATAAGTGTGTGTGTGTGTGTGTGTACATGTATAGCTATACTTGTGTAGACCAACCTTTGACAGGCCACCAGCATTGTGAGGACATTTTGCCTGGTCCACACAATTTTTAACAAGCTGTTAAACTCTACTAGTTAGGTTTAGAGGTATGGTGTGAATTAGGTTTAGGTTAAGGTTAGGGTTAGGCATGTATCAGTAATGGTTAGGTTTAGGGAAAGTGTCTGGGTTAGGCATAGTAAAATCAATGGAAGTCAATACAATGTCAACACAAGGATAGCAAGACGTGTGTGTGTGTGTGTGTGTGTCCTGTTGCCCAGCCTGTGGAGGTGGCAGTGGAAGGTACAGTATGTGGGTTAGGGTGTCGTCCTCGTTAATATTTCATCTCAGCTCTGCCAGAAAGAAATGGGGCAGAGGAGGACACACACACACACACACTCAAAAATCATATTTTCTGAGGCTGTAATCGTTCATTTCTATTGATGTTAGAACCAGTTGACCCTGATGCAGAGGTTGGTAGATTAGCCAAACATTTTACTCAAGTAAGAGTAACAGTACTTCAACATGTTTTTACTCAAGTAAAAGTAAAAATCTTCCGTCAAAGAAATAACTCAAAAATGAAAAAAAGTATTTAATAAAAAGGCTACTTGAGTACTGATAATGTGGATTTAAAGGCATACTCCGCAACTTTTACACCTTAATATAATGTTTTTTTCAAAAGTTATGGTGGAATTTATCATATTATGTTCATTTTTAGAGTTATCACCCCCTTACAGCGGTCCTTGGCTTTTTTCTGCAGTATAGAACTTTTGAGCGGCGACCCGCCACTGGACGTGTTCTGCTTTACAGCAGAGTCATACGGCCTCGCTGTTTAGAGACTGTAGAGATGCTGATCCACCAAAGAGACCGAGAAATCCCATATCAGAAGAAGCTAGAAAAAGTGAACGTGATAGAGAGCAAAGACCAGAGTAAATATTGGGCCGGCTTTTCCTCATTGAAGAGTTCTTTTGGAACGAACGTCATGTACTACGGACGCCGAGTTAGCCGTGCTGCTAATGGATAGGTAAGTAATCAAAGATTTCACCGGGGTTATAGTGTTTGGTCTGGCATGATGTTGTTATACAGTCCTGAGAAAGCTATTTATTCAATGTGTGGAGGTGGATGAACATAGTTTGCACGGTACGCCTTACAGTAGTAAAGTGAATCACACAACCGAGTCGATCTCCGTTAGCCATCTAGAGGCTAATGTGATGCTAACGTGTAAGACTCGGTTCTGTAGATAAAGCTGCAAACTCCAGCGTAGTCGCTGTATTTCAGAATAGAAGTCAAACCTTTTTCTTTTGGTTTTGTCAAGCTAGTGATTTGTATTTTTGTCGTTTGATTTTTTCCTAAAAACACCTAAAGATGTCGGCTGATTCTAGTGTCGGGAGGTGTTTGCTACGTGGCGCTTAGACGTTCTCTGTATCTAATCCCACTGTATGTCCAATTACCCCGACCTCCCCCACAAACTGAATACCTAGCTGTGAGATCTTTACTCTAAATTATCCCGATTGTTACAGTTGAATTAAGAACTGAAACGGCGCTTGTTTGTTGTTTGGACAAGCGATTTGGAAAGCAGCCACTGAAACATGCCTCTTATGAGCGACAGAGAGATTTGATTTTACGACAGTGAATTTGCGCGGCAAGCCTGAAGAGGGCGACAGAGAGCAAATATCATGAAAGTTGCGGAGTATGCCTTTAATATTTTAAAACTATAAAATTAAACAAACACCAAGTTTTGGTGCAATGTTTGGTATAAAGACGAGAAAAAAATGAATACAATGAATGAAAAAGAACCAATAAATATTTTTTCACAGATGAAACCTATTGAACATTTCATATATATATATATATATATATATATATATATATATATATATATATATATATATATATATATATATATATAAAAACATGGTAAAGTACTTTCAGCAATGTATGATGTTTAATGTATATTTGGATAAATATTGAAAAAACAAAGCTTGTGTATGAAAGGGAGGTCTCACCTTGACTTAAGCTGTAGGTGTGTGCCTATGTCTCATCCATTTTTGGTTATTCTTCATCCAGTGAAGCTGCTCATAGTGGGTAGAGGATCCAGACATTTTGTCTAAAGTAAGAGTAGCAATACTTAAATTTGTTAAATAAGTTTTTTCAAGTAAAAGTAAAAAGTACGGTGCAGTAAAGCTATCCCTAAAAGATACTGAAGTAAAGGTAACTGAGTAAATGTAACTAGCTACTGTTTATAGGGCTGTCACGTTTATGCTAATGAGCGGTTGAAGACCACGCCCACCCAACTTGTTCCTAGGCTGCAGGTTTTCCACATGAGAATGGCATGGAATTTGAATTGGTGGGCGGGGTTTGATACGGTTGTATACAAATTATGCCTAAAATAATAAATAAAAAAAAATAAAAAAAATGGATGACTGGTTTTTATTCATGTTTGGAGTGTTTACAGAGGGAGCAGAGACCCATAATACCACTTCTTGCTGCCAGCACACCAACAGATCTCCGCTTGGCTCCAGCCAGTCATCGTGATTACAACAAGTTCTCCGTCATATTTCTTTGTCCTGGGTTTTAATCAGTTCTTTCTTCATCCTGCTCCGTTTTCTTTGGATTTGGTCTGGATTCGGTTTTTAAGAGTTTCTGCTGACGGTCCAATAAACATTTTCAGAGCGTCACGTTCACAACTAATTCAGACAAAAACATCAGATCATCCCTGGAACGCCAGGAGCTGATGGCCCATCTTCCTGCTGCTAGCTTTAATCTGAATGTGTCAGTGCACCAAACAGAACTGTGTTCCTCTGGTTTAGGAACCCGGTTTGCTGCTTCATTTACAACCACTGAGTGAGACGTTCTGTCAGAAACTGTGGAAGTCCAGTTTGCAGCACAGGTTCTGAATATTTAGGAGAAATTCTGATCTTAAAGACAACATTTCTCAGGTTTAAGGTGACAGGAGCCACCAATAGGTCAGTACACAAAACAGATAAAGGTCAGCTCACATAAAGTTCAGTACTCACGAAGGTCAAAGAGAGGAGCTGGTTGATATTCTGGAAGAGATCCACTAGGATTTACTGCTACAGAAGAGAGGAACCAAGGAGATAACGAGTAACTCAAAGCAGCTGGGGTAGCAGGAAGCAGAACAAGGAAAACATTTCAAAACAAAACAGGAGAAAAAACTCAAACTATGACACATAAAACCAAAATGATAAGTTTTACAGGTTAGTACCTGAAGCAGACAGAGATGGTAGAAGGTCATGATCTTCCAGTGGGTTATCTGCATGTTGTTGCAGCCGTGTGTTGGGAAACTCATTCAGGAACTCTGGGAATGTCAACCTAACAGGACTGAGTCTGTTCCTGCTAAAGAACTCCGTAGATGAGAGGATCTGGGTGTTGTTTGGTCCACAAGGACCATTGGTGGAGCTGCATGAGCTGACATGTTTGAAACTATCATGAAATACTATCAGGTAGTCCACAAAATGTCATTAAAAGCCTTCAGTTGATCCATAATACGGCAGCAAGAGTTCTGATGAAGATTAAAAAGAGAGATCACATTTCTCCTGTTTTACCTTTTTGATAAAGCTTATAGTTAGAGTGGCTTAGGTCATCCTGAGCTATCTCTGTAGTTATGCTGCTATAGGCTTAGACTGCTGGAGGACAGACTTACCAATTTTCTTCACTCTGCTACTTTTCTCTCCTACTACTCTCCAGTTGTATTATTTGCTGTTATTTCGACTGTTAACTTTGTTTTCTCTCAGTGTTTTTCTCCCCATAGAAGATATACCTGGTCTGGTATCCTGCTTGGCTGCAATGCCCTGTTGGACGGGGGGCATCGACTGGGATGATGCTCCCAGTAACTGAACATCCACTGTGTCCTGTTATCAACTTTTTACTTTCTGTAACATAGAAAGTTCTCTTATACCAGATCTTCTGTTCCTTCTGTGTCTCTGCTCTGTCTTCTCAAACCCCCAGACAGTCGTGGCAGATGACCGCTCCTACTGAGCCTGGTTCTGTTGGAGGTTTCTTCCTGTTAAAGGGGAGTTTTTCCTCTCCACTGTCGCTACATGCTTGCTCAGTATGAGGGATTGCTGTGAAGTCAACGACTCGATGAAATCTATTGGGATTCCTTAGATAGAAAACTTTGAAACTGATTGGAATGTATTTATGACTGAATTTGAATGACTTTTCTTGTAAAGAGCCTTGAGATGACATCTGTTATGAAGTGGTGCTGTATAAATAAACTGAATTGAAATGGCAGCAGATGGTCCATCACCACTGGAGTGTTGGTATTGGTGGAGCGTCTGAAGGATGTCTAACCAAGCACAACTTGGTTTTGAACTGATGGGAGTTTTTTAGAGGTCACAATGTGGGTTTGGATGGGGTCAGGGGTCATATCATACACTAACCGGCCCATGATGGAAGCATCGGGTGTCTGTGGATGCTCATTGCTTCCTCCACTGTCTTGTTTGCCCCACCGAACCCAACCCCATGCCCCCTTGTGGAGGCTCTACACATCCCAGCTACATGCTAAATCTCCACTACTGGTCTGAGGAACCAGTTCTACCCAAACTGGACCATTCTTCCTGAGAGATCAATGGATCCTGCTGGTTGTACTTGAAGACACTGACTGTCATTATCAGATCAAACATGTCCGACTGGAGCAGAATCACCAGGACCAAATAAAGCACACAGACTCATCGTTTCTCTGCTGGATAGAAGAGGAAATAAATGGCTTTCACTATTAGGCTGTCACTATGACCAGGAGCAGAGTGTCCCAACTAAATTACAGAGCTCTGAGGATTATCACGTTACACAGCAGCTCTTTAAAGAGAAATATGGGGAATTAAGCTGGCGATAAGAACATTTTAGAGCCAGTAGAAGGAAGAGATATGAGCGAGGAGTTCAGATTCAGAGAAGGAAAGGCGACAGGGGGCACTTCTGGCAGAGATGAGTGTTCAGCCTGTGGCAGAAGATAACTCTGATGTTCGGAGGAGCCTCGGGGCATCAACGTGCGTTCTGAAATACCAGCGCTAAAACCCAGAAATAACATGAGCTTTAAACCCTGGACCCGTGATCTTTTCATCATCCCAGCTGACTGACGATATGTGACAAAATTACACGGGTCATCCCAACTCAGCCGCTGAAGACGCTGAAGAGAGATTCAGGAACATGAAAGCGGGAGGAGAGTCAACGTGTTACATCAGAGCAAGAGACCATTCATCTCAGCCTCTGTTTTACCGTTCTGCTAAAACCTCGTTAATCACTGCTTCTGAAAGCATAAATATTACTGATCAGTACTGGACCTCTACCTCTGCTGCTGCTGCTCGGTTCTGTAGCAGCAGGACTGAAAAACTACTTTGGTGTGAATGTTCCATCCATCCGTCCATTTATCCATCCGGCTCGCTGTACTTCTGATTTCTCAATCTGGAGTTTCCAGTGGGTCCATGTTTCGATGGACCAGAGCAGCAGCTCTACTTCCAGGATGATGGAGCCCCTCTCCCTTTCTCTGAGCCGAACCCAATCCACATCCCAGGACCTTTAGCTGGGCCTGGTCTAGCTGGAGCAGAAATTCAGATCCTACAGAATGCAGAAAACTCTGCAAAGCTCCATTAGGCAGCGATTTAGCCGAACCACAGAGGAAACTCAGAACAGGATAAAATATCAGTAGAGAACGAGCAAACACCTCAACATGATGTTAATATGGAATAAAGAGAGACACAAAAGAAAAACAATATAGATGCTTCTTCATTAACATCAAGAAACACAAAAACTTCTTCTTGCGCCAATAACCAACAGCTCCTTTAAGGCACCGTCCATTTACAACCATCTAAGACTAGAGTCTCTGTTTACTGCTGTACTTCATGTGTTTGCTGAGAACTGGATGGTGTGCGTGTGTGTATGCGTATATGTATAGCTATAACGTGTGGACCAACCTTTGACAGGCCACCAGCATTGTGTGGACATTTGTAGTTGTGAGGACATTTTGCCACACAATTTTTAACAAGCTATTAAACTCTACTAGTTAGGTTTAGAGGTATGGTGTGAATTAGGTTTAGGTTAAGGTTAGGGTTAGGCATGTATCAGTAATGGTTAGGTTTAGGGAAAGTGTCTGGGTTAGGCATAGTAAAATCAATGGAAGTCAATACAATGTCAACACAAGTATGGCAAGACAGGAGTGTGTGTGTGTGTTTGCTGCTGAGGCATGAAAAAGGCCCCCTGGGACATTAGGACAGGATCCAGTTAGAGGACTGTGTTGTAAACAAGACAGGGACTGTTTAGGAACTCAAGGAGCCAGAGATCAGCAGTGTTTGATGAAGCAAACGAGGATCTCTAGATGTTACTGCTTCTTTCACGTTCCTGTGGAGGGGTAGGAGAACAAAATTGATTAATCTGATTAAGCTTGCTTTTTGACTTATTTTTATTTCAGTCCTGAATTCGTTAAATGGCCGAAAGTTTTACGATTTTTACCATTATTGTGATTTATTTTTCTATTTATTTAGTTGTATAGAACCTCCTCCAGCAGCCTGTAGAACCTCCCCCAGGAGCCTGGAGAAGCAAGCATGAAGCAAGAAGCATACATAAAAACATTACTCCAACATCGCTCTAAACAGATACGTTTTTAGTTGTGATTTAAAAGAACTCCGTGTTTCAGCAGCTTTGCAGTTTTCTGGAAGTTTGTTCCAGATTAGAGGAGCATAGAAACTGGTCAGGGGGGGGGGTTGCTAAAGTAACAGTAGATCTTCATCATACTCTGGTGCTAAGCCATTCACTGATTTATAAACTAGTAAAAGTATTTAGAAGTCTATTCTCTGAGCTACAGGGAGCCAGTGTAAGGACTTTAGAGCTGGGGTGATGTGCTCTACTTTCCTGGTTCTAGTGAGGAACGCGAGCAGCAGCGTTCTGGATCAGCTGCAGCTGTCTGATTGACTTTTTAGGCAGACCTGTGAAGACGCTGTTGCAGTAATCAATCCGATTAAAGATAAACGCATGGATGAGTTTTTCTAGGTCCTATTGTGACATCAGTCCTTTAATCCTAGAAATGTTCTTCAGGTGATAGAAGGCTGACCTTGTTATTGACCTTTATGTGACCCTGGAGGTTCAGGTCTGAGTCCATTACTACACCTAGATTTCAGGCCTGATCAGTAGTTTCTAGCTGTATTAACTGAAGCTGTGTGCTGAGTCTTGATCGTTCCTCTTTAGGTCCAAAAGTAATTACTTCTGTTTTGTTTCTGTTCAGCTGGAGAACGTTATGACACATCCATCCATTGATTTGCTCGATGCATTTACTTAGGGTTTGAATGAGTTCAAAGTCACCTGGTGACATCGTAATGTAGAGCTGAGTATCATCTGCATAGTTATGGTAGCTAATCTTATTGGTTGTCATGGTCATGGTCCATCATCTCTACTCTGGTCTCCTCTGTCCAGAGGACATTGTCCCAGATGTTTTGTCCTTTGTCCAGCTGCCTTCGTGTTTCTAGAGAGAAGAGGCTTTCTTCTTGAACCCTACCAAAAAGCCATACTGCCTCACTATCATGACCTTTGACCTGCTGACTGAGGCCTGTAGAGTCTGTGTGGTGCTTCCGTATATTGTAGTTCTGAGGTTCTTTATTAACACAGTCTTGTCTCCTCCCTCTGAACACCCCAGCAAACATTAACATTAGTAGATGGAGTTATTCCAGCGTGTTCCACACTCAGGTAAACAGAAGGATTCCTTCACACAACGATGCACTCAGACCTTCTCCAGCACCTGTTGCTTGATCAATAACCATTTGTAGATGCAGAAGGCTCCAAGATCCCTGATCTAATTACAGTGACGGTAGCAGAGCTGCTCTCTTCTTCCTGTGTTTTGTTCACAACCTCTCTGCTGTCTTCATGTTCTTCTTTACATGCTTATATTTTCACTGGATGCGTGAGTGCAAACGCACGCACGCACGCACGCACGCACGCACGCACGCACGAACGCACGCACACCAAACCACTGCAGCAGGTTCTGTCTCATGCCTCTGTCCCCCTGTCTCTGTCCTGAGGCCACATAGTCACCAAAGTATTCAGCTTGCTGCTGAGCAACATGTGAAGTCATGTCATGGATCCTCTGATCCTGGAGATCAGGGTCCTATCTGAACGCCCCCCTCCAGGCTGCAGGCAGGAATGTGACAACAGAGGAGGTCTGCTTTGTTCCCTCAGGGCCCACATTGTTCACTTAGAGAGGGAAGGTCCTGTGGGAAAACAAGCTGACATGACGGGTCACATAATTGATCTTAACTCGCTGTGTGTCTTTAAGTGCTGCAGTTAATGAGGACGGGTTTCTGGATGGGGTGTGGTGGTCACCGAGAGCGGTACCGTCCTGACCCACACGCCTTCAGGTCAAGCTTTCTGATTTTATCTACGCTTCTGATGGTGAAGAAAAATGAGGAGAAAAATGAGGATAGAAACAATCTGTTACCCCAGAAAATAGAGTCAGTAACTAAATCCAACCATCCATCCATCCATCCCTCCATCCATCCATTCATCCATCCATCCATCCCTCCATCCATCCGTCCACCGTCCGTCCATCCATCCATCCATCCATCCACCGTCCGTCCATCCGTCCATCCATCCATCCATCCACCGTCCATCCATCCATCCATCCATCCATCCGTCCACCGTCCATCCATCCATCCATCCATCCACCGTCCGTCCATCCGTCCATCCATCCATCCATCCGTCCACCGTCCACCGTCCATCCATCCATCCGTCCATCCATCCATCCATCCATCCATCCGTCCACCGTCCGTCCATCCATCCATCCATCCATCCACCGTCCGTCCGTCCATCCATCCATCCATCCATCCATCCGTCCACCGTCCATCCATCCATCCATCCATCCACCATCCGTCCATCCATCCATCCATCCATCCATCCATCCATCCATCCGTCCACCGTCCGTCCATCCATCCATCCCTCCGTCCACCGTCCGTCCATCCATCCATTCATCCATCCATCTACCCATCCGTCCACCGTCCGTCCATCCATCCATCCATCCATCCATCCGTCCACCGTCCGTCCATCCATCCATCCATCCATCCGTCCACCGTCCATCCATCCATCCATCCACCGTCCGTCCATCCATCCATCCATCCATCCATCCATCCATCAATCAATCAATCTATTCATCTATCCATCCATCCATCCGTCCACCGTCCGTCCATTCATCCATCCATCCATCCATCCACCATCCGTCCGTCCATCCATCCATCCATCCATCCATCCATCCATCCATCCATCCATCCATCCATCCGTCCACCGTCCGTCCATCCATCCATCCCTCCGTCCACCGTCCGTCCGTCCATCCATCCATTCATCCATCTATCTACCCATCCATCCACCGTCCGTCCATCCATCCATCCATCCATCCATCCGTCCACCGTCCGTCCATCCATCCATCCATCCATCCATCCATCTGTCCACCGTCCATCCATCCATCCATCCATCCATCCATCCACCGTCCGTCCATCCATCCATCCATCCATCCATCCATCCATCCGTCCGTCCACCGTCCGTCCATCCATCCATCCCTCCGTCCACCGTCCGTCCGTCCATCCATCCATTCATCCATCTATCTACCCATCCGTCCACCGTCCGTCCATCCATCCATCCATCCATCCGTCCACCGTCCGTCCATCCATCCATCCATCCATCCATCCATCCATCCATCCATCCATCCATCCATCCGTCCACCGTCCATCCATCCATCCATCCATCCACCGTCCGTCCGTCCATCCATCCATCCATCCATCCATCCATCCATCCATCCATCCATCCATCCATCCATCCATCCATCAATCTATCTATTCATCTATCCATCCATCCATCCGTCCACCGTCCGTCCATCCATCCATCCATCCATCCATCCATCTATCCATCCATCCATCCATCCGTCCACCGTCCGTCCATCCATCCATCCATCCGTCCGTCCATCCATCCATCCATCCATCCATGCATCCGTCCACCGTCCGTCCATCCATCCATCCATCCATCCATCCATCCATCCATCCGTCCACCATCCGTCTATCCATCCATCCATCCATCCTTCCACCCTCGGTCCATCCATCCATCCATCCATCCGTCCACCGTCCATCCATCCATCCATCCATCCATCCATCCATCCATCCATCCATCCATCCATCCGTCCACCGTCCGTCCATCCGTCCACCGTCCGTCCATCCGTCCATCCATCCATCCATCCATCCATCCATCCATCCATCCATCCATCCATCCATCCATCCATCCATCCATCCATCTACCGTTCCATCCATCCATCCATCCATCCATCCATCCATCCAACCATTCATCCATGCGTCCATCCATCCATCCATCCATCCATACATCCGTCCACCATCTGTCCGTCCACCATCCGTCCGTCCGTCCATCCATCCATCCATCCATCCATCCATCCATCCAACGTCCGTCCATCCATCCATCCATCCATCATCCATCCATCCATCTGTCCACCGTCCGTCCACCGTCCATCCATCCGTCCGTCCGTCCGTCCATCCGTCCGTCCGTCCATCCGTCCATCCATCCATCCGTCCACCGTCTGTCCATCCATCCATCCATCCAACCATTTGTCCATCCGCCCGTCCATCCATCCATTTATCCATCCAGATTAAAATTGAGCCTGGTTTCAGCTGCACTCTGACTTTGTTCATGGTTTGGGACTGGAGGACTTCATTCTCTAAAAAGCCTGAACAGCATCTTTTGGACTGTGGTGGACATGGACGGAAGGTTAGATGTTCCCAGTCTGGTCCCAGTATGCAGTGGTCAGGAAGAAAGGTGAAGTGGTGAACCAGAGACAGGACCATCGATGACCATGGAAGAGAAACAGGCCTACAGCATCACATATCCTCCATCATAATAAACAGTGGACATGATCTGCTTTTTTCATGCTTTGTTTCAGAGCAGACCTGAACAGAGTTTACATATTCATATTTGTGATGGTAGGGCAGAAAGTGCTTTCCCCTGTTGTGGCTCCAAGACAAACATCTAACTCTAATGTTCTCTTGTCTTTTCCATTCCATTGGTTTCTTGTCATTTTTCATGGATTACAATGAGCTGGTTTGGTGTCTGTCTGGGACCCATTTACTGTTGGAGAAGCTTTATTTCTTTTTATCTCGCATGAATTTGAATCATGCATGTGAAGATTCGAGGGAGAGAAATGAGTGTGGGAGAGCAGACCTAGCTTCCTGAGTGGCCTGGTGCCGCTTAAAGCAGAGGTTTCATGTAGAAACTAATAACTGCTGACCCAGATGCAATGAAGACAGACAATAATAAAGTGTGCTCCGAAATGCTGCTGCAGGCACAAAAACACTGCTGGTATTCTTAGATAAGGACAATCAGTGACAACCGAGGGACTGGTTTGATTGTTATCACGCAGTGAACTCAGTCCAGTTTTAATAAATACGCAGGATTAACATTTAATATTAAAGCATTCAGTCACCTGTTGTCAGCGTGTTTGACAGCAGAAAGCCTTTAGTGGAAGAACCAATCTCTGGAGCCATTCAGGCCGTAGCAGAGGCTGAATAACAAGTTGCTGCTGTCTCACAGCATTAATGCAAATAGTGTTTGCATTAAACACATCGGCGGCAGAGCCCAAGAACAGCATTTTAATAACTAAAAACGATTCAATTTAATGCACCACAGAATGGAACGTGGGGAAGGATAATTTGCACACAAGCTGCGAGAGTGTCCTGTGCTCCATCATCACACTTCCACCGGGACTTTCCAGACCTAGGGAGGGAGCCAAAGGATCCATTCTTTCCCATGGGGAGTTATCAGCAGCTCCTAAAGTGTCTTCATGATAGAACCTGCCCAACCTGGGCCCGGATGTGGAAACCATGTGTACACAACAACCCTGCAAATGCCTTTTCCTTTACATAAACTGGTCTTTATGAATGAAGAATGTTCAGTAGCAGGGAGGGAAAAGGGGAAGGGGGGTAGACCTTTAGAAAACCAAGGAGGCTGGATTTGTGTGGATAATCAGTGTGGGTTTTTTTATTGTTCGGTCACAAACAAGCCAGCCCTACAGAGTTGATCACATTCATGTTGCTCAACAGCTGTAATTTCACAAGAAGTGCTGCGACTTGCCTCAATATACTCCGAGACGTCGGGTCTAACAGGAAGCACAACTCAGGAACAAGACAGGAAAGAAAGGCAATTTCCCCTGGCCTGTATCATTGTAATGTAAACATGAGGAGTTTTTACAGGTTGAGCTGATTTCCTGAGTTCTTAATGAAAAATAAAATGCTTTAATGAAAGCCCAACAGCTCTCTCTTCAGGACCGTTTCCAAAACACTATGACAGGGGGTCAAACAGTCGTCTCAGATGCCACCAGTCGCAGGTTTTCCACTTCAGTTGACCCCTGATCCTGACTTCTATGCTAAGGCATCTGAACCACTTCTTGTTTGCAGTAATGATGCAGACAAGTTGACGGGTGAGCTCTGTCAGAATCATGATGTACGCAGATGACCCTGTGATTGTAGAGAGAGTAAGGTGCAGATGGAAGACAGGTGGAGGGGATATGTTCAGCTGGAAGGGTGAAGCTCCAAGGTGTAGAGGTACTGAGGCAAGATGAGTTTGATTGCCTGGGGTCTAAAACTGACCCAAGAATGGCAAACAAGAAGAAAGAGCAGGCTGGGTGGAGACAAGCGGCAGGAGAGTTCTAAGGGTAGAAGTCAAGTTAGCAGTTAGACCTGCTAAGATGGAGGGCTTGGTGATGGTGGAGCTGATAAAAAACAGGAGGTGGAGCTGGAGATGTTCAGATTTTCACTGAGAGATATGAGCATCAACAACAGCAATGGAGTTTCTTGGAGGAATAGTTTCGGAGTAGTTTTGGAGAAGAAGCTATAAAGGACAGGCTGAGCAGGTTTGTAAATGTGACGAGGAAGAATTAAAGGAAATATTTCTCACAGGATGATGGATATGGAGCTGCCAGGGAGGAGAAAGAGAGGAAGACCACAGAAAAGGTTCATGGATGAACTGAAGGAGGATACGTTGAGGGTTGGTGTGACAGAGGAGGGTAAGGCAAGGCAAGGCAATTTTATTTGTATAGCACACTTTCAACACCAGGGTAATTCAAGGTGCTTTACATGATTTGGTGATTTAAAAGAAACACATAAAAGAAACACACATTACACATGATACACAATAGAAAAAAAAAAAAAAGCAAGAGAGCATGAACACATTTCATACATATAACATCAAGCATTTACTCAAAGGCAATTCTAAGCAGATGGGTTTTTAGTCTCGATTTAAAGCAGTTCAGAGTTTCAGCAGCTCTACACTCGTCAGGAAGTTTGTTCCAGATAAGGGGAGCATAGAAACTGAAAGCTGCTTCTCCATGTTTAGTTCTGAGTCTAGGGATGTTTAGTAGGCTAGAGTTGGAGGACCTGAGTGGTCTTGGTGGTTGGTACCATGACAACAGGTCTTCAACATATTTTGGTGCTAAGCCATGTAATGATTTATAAACTAGTAAAAGTACTTAGAAGTCTATTCTCTGAGCTACAGGGAGCCAGTGTAAGGACTTTAGAACTGGGGTGATGTGCTCTACTTTCCTGGTTCTAGTGAGTACGCGAGCGGCAGCGTTCTGGATCAGCTGCAGCTGTCTGATTGACTTTTTAGGCAGACCTGTGAAGATGCTGTTGCAGTAATCAATCCGACTAAAGATAAACACATGGATGAGTTTTTCTAGGTCGTGTTGCAAAATCAGTCCTTTAATCCTAGAGATGTTCTTCAGGTGATAGAACGCTGACCTTGTTATTGCCTTTATGTGACCCTGGAGGTTCAAGTCTGAGTCCATTACTACACCTAGGTTACGAACCTGATCAGTAGTTTCTAGCTGTATTAATTGAAGCTGTGTGCTGACTCTTGATCGTTCCTCCTTGGGTCCAAATATAATCACTTCAGTTTTGTTTCTATTCAGCTGGAGAAAGTTATGGCACATCCATCCATTTATTTGGTCAATGCATTGATTTAGGGTTTGAATGGGTTCAGAGTCACCTGGTGACATTGTAATGTAGAGCTGAGTGTCATCTGCGTAGTTATGGTAGCTAATGTTATTGGTCGCTATAATCTTGCCTAGTGGGAGCATGTAGATATTAAATAAGAGCACATGTGATTTCTGTTCGTTCTGATGAAAAGTTTCCTATTGAAACATAGAAGTCCCTGTTCTTTAGGTAAGACTCCAACCAGCCAAGTAGGCGATGGTGGGAGGTGATCTGCTGTGGTGGCCTCATCTGGGAAAGGAGCAGATAGAGGACTTTAAGAACTTCTTCCAGGCTTACATGAACATTTTTCTCTTTATGTCAGAGCAGATGCCAATTGGTGTTCAGCCCAGCCCAAGACAGATTACAACGCCTATGTAAATTTAGTCGCAGCCATGCAATGTAATGACCTAACCAGCAGAGGGTGCTGTGGGCTACTAATCAGAAGATACTTTGATACGGTTGTATGCCAAAATGGATATTAGAGCTTGGCTTGATAAAAACTAGAGCAAAGCTAGCACAAGCAGGCACGATGAACACATTACCAGTCTTAGAGAGGCAAGTGCAACCTTGAGTGACATGCTGGTCCACACTCCATACCAGTAGGTGGCAGTAATAAACCAATTTCTTGTTTGCCAACTACCAATAAACACCAAGAAGAAGAAGAAGAAGTAGTAGTAGTAGTAGTAGTAGCAGCAGCAGTAGTAGTAGTAGTAGTAGTAGTAGTAGTAGTAGTAGTAGTAGTAGTGTATGGGGGGCAAGCAAGATGGCGGAGTGAGTAGAAGTCTCTACCGAGTTCTGCACAGAAATTTTATAAAAGACGGTAAAAGCTTGACTATACGCTGACTGACGCCAAGGACATTCTTAATAAGTAAGGATATAGTAATCGCCGAGAGCTAAGCAGCAGAATGCTGAATCAAAAAGGTGCGAAAAGAGGGTTAGAAATTCCAAAACCCAAGCTTATGTTCAAGGATGCTAATGAGGCTAATGCTACTCCAGGCAACATGCTAGTCAAAACCTGCCATAACTAGGTTGCCACTCTGTTAACGCTTACATTAAATGAAGAGGAAGTTGATGCCTTTCCACCTCTCCCTTGTACACCTCTCAAATCTCCAGCACCAAAAAAACATGGCAGCCATAACCCATCTACTACAAATGAGATAATATCCAGTCTTTCAGCGTTAATAAACACAAGATCAGACAATCTCGAAGGCATGGTGAGAGAGAATTCATGCATGGTGAAAGAAAATGTGCTCAAAATTGAGGGTCTTAAAAAGACTGTTGTCTTTATGTGTGCAGAAATGAAAGATGTAAAGGGGCAAGTGGGTGACCTTGAAAGAAAAATGAAAAGAGAGGAAGGTTGACTGGACAGCTACCTGCTAAGACTATCTGAGCTGGAAAGATATTCTAGAAGGTGGAACCTCAAGCTGCATGGAGCCATGGAGACGGAGAAAGAGGACACATGCAGAAAGGTGATAGAAATATGCCAGTTTGTTTTGCCTGAACAAAAACACAAACTACCCGATGTCATCGACACCGCGCCGTCTGGGAACCAGGACACAAGGCAGGACCAAACACAGAGGCATCATCATGCAGTTCACCTCACGCGTCGTCAGAGTTTGGAAAGCAGCAAAAATATCACCCTACCTGCGAGACAACCATTTGAGATTCGCTGAAGATCTGTCCAAGGAGGACAGAGAACGTCGCACCAAACTGTGGCGCATTATAGACAAAGCCCACAAGGAGAGAAAACCAGCATGTTTCGTAAGAGGTCGTGGCTTCGTCAGTGGAACAGAAGTTCTCCCTTCCTTATCGAGATGCTCATCCTAACTTTAGAGATGATCGCCTTTTGGTTAGACTGTTAATAAGATGAATCTGGTCTAATTTTTGACTACGCTCTTAGTTAATACCTAGATAATATATATTCATATTTGGGCTGTAGTACTATTTCAGGTTAAACAGGCCCTTCCTTTACCTTAGTTTTATTAAAGGTCATGTTTAAGCCAATAACAAATAATTCGATTCTGCATTATTTATCTGATTCACTTTGTCAGTTTTTTTTTTACTATTCTATTATTTAAACCGTGCAGCACTAGGTCCCTTTTTTTCTGTGAATTTATTTTCATACTTAAAAGTTTACTAAGTTGTTCTTCTGTTACTTCATTCTAGTAACCTTGTCTTTTTCAATAATTTCTCTTAACGCCAGGGGGTTAAGGCAAATGTGTAAATGCAAAGTTTTATTCTTTTTTGCTAAACAATTTAAAACAGATTTTTGTTTTCTCCAAGAGAGTCATTCCACATATGCAGACACAAATTTCTGGAAATTACAATGGGGAAATAAAGATTGGCTATCTCATGGCTCTGAACGCTCGACTTCAGAATCATTTTTCTAATTTTGTGTTGCACTCTGACTGCGACACCCTAGGTCACTACATCTGCACAGTAGTTAGACATGATGATAATACTTTAATTGTAGTTAACATATACGGCTATAATAATAAATCTGAAAAGGACAAACTACTTGACGCCCTAGGAGAAAGAATAAGCTTCTGGGTGTCCAGATACCCAGGCTCAATACTTCTTATTGGGGGTGACTTTAACATTACCTTAGATAATACGCTTGATAGATGGCCGCCAAGATGGGAGACTTCATAAATTGCCAATTAAATTTTTTTACATTTTCCCTCCTACTGGTGGCTCAGCTATTTAACAGGGAGGGGCAACCGCTAAACTACAATGAATTCCTCTCACAATTTAATTTCCCTGTTAATCTACAGGAGTTCTCAATAGTTCGGAATGCTATACCCTCAGGTACTTTAATGCTGTATAAGAATGCAGATAATTTACTACCTACTCAAATCACAATATCTGATCCAACTCAGTCAGTCTTATCTCAAGGACGTAGTTATAATAAAAGAGTACGTAGTGTAATTCAAAAGGCTATTGTTTCTCACCCATATGTTATATCTTACTGGAATCACTTTGTTTCAGACATCAACTGAAAAGTAGCATGGATGATCCCCCATAAATATCTAATAATAAATAAGGTAAAAGAAGTGTTGTTTAAAATTCTTCATAACATTTACGCAGCAAAGCACTACATGACAAAAGTTAAATAAGATATTCATGTTAATTGTAGTTTCTGTGGAGATCATTCAGAAACTGTTAAACATCTTTTTTGTAAAACATATTACTTTGTTTCTTTAAAAACTCTAAAAAACATGATAAGACTTTCTTAATAATAAATGTACAAATTCTTCTGGCTAAATTCTATATTCCTAAATGTAAATTTAGTTATAAGACTCCATATTTTTCTCATTTCCTTAAAGATGTTGATCTATACATAAAATTAATATCACACTCCTCTAACAAAAAGGCTCTCAAAACAATTGTTATTTGTGAATCTTTGCATGTATTTGTATAATTAACCCCCCTGGCTGTTTTTTCTTGTAACTTCTGTATCCTGTGTTGTATACCTCATTTGTCCTTTTGTTGAATACTTGCACTATGTTCACTAAAGTTGTTGAGATAAAAAAAGAAGAAGAATGTTGGATAGTGGACGTCAGACTTGTTGTGGACCTGCCATTTTATTGGGGGACATTAATTGGGCCGTTGTGTACGTTAAAATAAAATTTTTGTTCAAGATGGCTCTGTTCTGTCAATGATGTGTGGCTTTGAAGGGTGAGTTGCCCTTTATCTTGCTTTCTGAGTGGCTTGGCAAAAGCGTCTACTGTCTCTACAGTTATGATTGTGTCCTTGATTGGCATACATCGTTAGAATCTCAAGAATCTTAACTTTGCAATGATGTCTAATATGTATACATAAAAAGGGTGTCGCAATAGAGGAAGTTTTGACCCAGAAATATGTGACATACTGCCAAAAGTACTTAAAATTGCTAAAGGGTCAAATAAAAAGACTGTTTACTGGGCCCCCACAGAATAAGTCACAGCCCCTCATAAGTAAATTCCTCTGGCGCCGGGTCTGCATTGAGAACTGCAGGAGCGATGCTTGATTTGATGGAAACTCTCGACAGTTTCTACTGAAAGCAAACTATTGAAGAAAATATTAACAACATGGCCAACGGCATCAGAAAAATATCAAAGCAAAAGTGAAACATTTTCCATTTGAACCTCTTCTGGGGTTTCATTGAAGGCATCATTCTAAGGTATCGGGTTTCTGTGGACATAAAGGTGCTTAGGCTGGAGGATCTAAGACGAACCCTGCAGATCCAAACGGATCGCTGAAGGAGCCTGAGCTGAGGCTTTAAGCACAAAGATCTGCTCCCAAAGTCAAGAATATTTCCCATTTAGCAAAATCTTCACAGCAGAGTTTATAAACCAGTGGTGGGAAGTTTTAAAGGATGTTGTGAGAATGTTAATACTTCCCACTGCAGCGCAGATTTAACTTTAATTTTTCACACCTAAGTAAAAGAAGCTTCCTGCAAAAGAAACAAGTGAAGATTGACACTCTGACGAGGATAATGAGGATAAGTCATCCATCTCTGGTGAAGACTAACGCGTCCCTGATGGCTGCAGGTATTAATTATGACTACGACGCTTGTTTGAGTTCATGTTTACACATTTTTACACCTTTAAAGACGCTTTTCATTTACACGCTGCCGCTGAATGAAAGCGGTCGGTATGAACAGAGCTGAAAATCGATGCGTAAACATTTCAGGAGAAACCTGGATGGAAGATGAGCAGCTTCAGAGAGTCTCATCTGCTCACGCCTCACTTTCTGCTTCACAACCTCCGTTTACAAAGAGAGGATAGCACATTTATCCATTCATCCATTTATTCACAGACATTCATTTCACCATTTCTACCCTCCATCTTTGACGCATGAGCAGACCCAATTATTCAGCAAAACCAAACATTCATCTTTACTCACAGCAAACAAGGTTAACTGCACAATAATGGCTTTAACAAGGTACATGAATCCATTGCCCTCTGCTTGCTTTTCATGCTGTGTTTATTTGAAGAGGAGAATGTGTGTTGTGATTCTATGCAGAGCTAAAAATCAATGAACACTGGATGAAAACACGTCTGCAGAGCTGAATCATTCTCTAAATGAAGCCGTCACATCAGTCATGATGATGTTTTCCTGCAGCTGCAGATCATAACACCTCCATCAAATGGTCGACCTTCTTACCGTGAAATTTCATTCAACACCAGTTCACTAATTACACATGGATATAGTTCTCCAAGCTTTCTCAAGTTCTTCTAATACTTTTCTTTGGCTTTTATGAATACTTCGTTGCTCAGTTCCAGTTTAATTCTTGAACAGGTTCTGCCAGGCTTAGAGGCCTCCTTCTTCAACTCTATGGCGTCCATCACTGTGGAGGTCCACCAGGAATCCCTCTGGTTACCACTACAACAGGTTATGGACCCTTCAGTCTTTTCTTCACCAAACTTAGAGCTACGTCTTTCTTCTGAGGACCAAAGTGTTGAGGAACTTTACCTCCAAAGCCACAGTGAGTCTACAACGCTTCAGCTCCCGGTTAGTGAGATGCAATGAGTACGGTGTCCAGGTCTGAGATGATCCTCAGATGCTTTCATGGGATTTTTAAAAAGTTGTTATTTAATTACCTACACTCTTTGCGTAAAGTTAAAAAAATGTCTGCACATTTCCACCAAGTGGTCAAGGTTGTGAAAACAACAGTAATCTGTCAAAATGACCGACCGCATACAGATTTTCCGTCATGATTCTAAAAAAATGGGTCAAATATGGAAAATATTCGGTTAATGCGACCCCTGGATCTGGTTGGTGGAGCTCACAAAAAAGGTTCTTAAGCTCCTGTCATGGAAAGGGCTGGTTTATGAAATCAGGATCTAAGCTATTTTGGAGCATAATTCAGTTCAATTCATTACATATTTACATAGCACCAATTCACAACACATCATCTCAAGGCACTTTACAAGAAAAGTCATTTAAATTCAATCATCCATACATTCCAATCAGTTTCAAAGTTTTCTATTTATTGCATCTATTCATTGACTCGCAGCATTCACTCCTCCTGGACCAACATGGAGCGACAGTAGACAGTCGACTGTCGTTTATTTCACAGCAATCCCTCATTCTGAGGAAGCATGTAGTGACAGTGGAGAGGAAAAATGTCTCCTCTTTAACCTGGCTCAGTGCGAGCGGCCATCTGCCACGACCTACTGGGGTTTCGAGAAGACAACATAATGTAGTTCTGGTCAGAATGTTCAAGTCATGCATTGGTGAGAATAACCGTCTTTTGGTCTGACACCATGGTCCTCCACCTGCAAAGGTGAGAAGCTGCTTGTGGGTGGGCCGAACTTCTTCCGTATGGTGACTGAAGCTTAGAGATAAGGAGAGGAGGTCCATCATCTGAGAAGAGCTCAGATTGGAGCTGCTGTTCCAACTCTTTTAAGGTTTTCTAGGTACGCCACAGTTGGAGAGACCCCAGGCAGACCTAGAGCTCACTGGTGGGACTATGTATTCGGTCTGGCCTTGGAATATTGTAGCAACTCTTCTCCAGAACCAGGAAAGTGTTCCTTAAGAGAGGGATCCTGGGTCTTGTACAACAACCTGGCCTAAGATAACCCAGAGCCAATAGTTGGACTTACTGTCTAACATCAAACCAGGACAACACAGGATTGTATCAGTCCAGACACCCTGCTTCTTTAGACAGGTGAAGATCTAGTTTCACTTCTGATACGTCCAAAGAAGTTGCCTCCAGCAACAACGCTCTGCTTTCTGATGAATCATCTCTCCAAACCTGGAGGTGGAGCAGAAATTCAACACCAGGGCACAGAAAGGAGCGAGTCTCTGACGGTGACAACACCCACCCGAAATTCTTCTCTAGAAGACACCTGAGAGTCACGTAGACAAAGAGAGGGAGTTACCCCTGAGTGTTTCTCTGAAATCTGATCAATGGACTTGTTGCTGCACAGACCTTCAGTACGAGTACAGATAAGAGACACATTCACCCACATCCAGGTGAGAAAATGAGTCAGAAAACAGAGAAATTAAATAATGCAGGCAGAAGAGACGTGATTGTAAAGAAGAAAGTACAGGAACTGTACTGGCAGTACTAAACAATACTTAAAAGGCCGAAATAACTGGTCAAAGACCAGAGTTTTAGTCTATACTTAATAATTACTTATTCATTTGATGAAAAACAGACCTAGGTCTGCTCATAGACACCGTTGTACGTTCCAAACTACCCCTCAAGCAGTTCCATACAAGGTGGAGGTGGAGGGAGGAGGTCTACCACTTGCATGTCAAAGCTCATGATTTCCTTCATTACTCAGAGCTCACGATCAAAGAGAGCAGGAGTGAAGAGCAGAGGCTGAAGGCTTGGTTCTACCTTCACCCCGACAGACTGGAAGACTGTTTGCAGCTCTGACCCCGATCCACCTACAACTGTAATGCTCTGTTGCACCCCCACTCATGAACAAGACCTCAAGATACTAAAACTTCAGATCCCACTCAGCTGCAAATCTCTCTGGTACTCTGATGAGAACCGGTCTTGTTGAAGCCACCTGAACTGGAGACTCTGACCTGGTGATCACAGAACTACTTGGAGGTGTTCATCAGTCACCAGGAACAAGTCTGACTTCTGCTGCAGTAAAACATATTTCCACCAATACAGATGTCTTCAGTTTTTGCATTTCTTGTCATATTTAAATGTTTCAGATCAAGAAAAAGCTGAACCACAGAAACATGAAACTGTTTCACACTTTTTCCTCCTAGAGGGAATCCCAGAGGTCCTTAAAGAGGAGAGGTAACTGATTAACAAGGGCTGAAAATGGAGGAGATGTTTGCTGAAGAGTGTGGGACTCTGTACGTCTGCTGGTGCGATATGGACAGCAAGTTGTGGCTATGGAGTGCAGCGATAGTTGTCCTGAGTGGCAGAGGGTACGTGGACAGCTGAGGGATCTAAGAAGTCAAGTGATCCAGTACGTTCCCCTTCAGTAGGGTAACCAGAGGAGCGGCGAGGAGATCCCACAGAGCAAAAGATAAATGTGTCGGTCGGTCCGGGAGTCTTCTGAAACCAGCAAGGAGAAAATCTTCCAGATTGAAGTCTGATAAGATACACCAAAGGTACCTGGTTAGATCCAGCGTTCATGGACAACCACTAGGAGGGTCAGTCTGCCTGGTTCACCCCGATGAGGTTGTCTGCCTCCAGCTGAGCCTTTCTCCAGTTGAGTCTGATGGGCTGACGGTGGGGGGGGTCATGTAATTAGTAACAGTATTACTTGTATTAGATGACAACAGTACAACAGAAATAGAGAATAGAGAAGTAAGAGAACAAACGTGATGGACTTAATGTGTATTATCTATTACAAAGAATCCAGTCACCAATTAATTATTTCAATTACAGTTAAACGATACATTTTTGGTTATACTTTCACATATGGTCGGATTTCGTTCCTTTAAAGGTCTCATTCATTGAGAAACCGTGTAATATTGTTCTTTTCAAAATATGATCAGTCTCTCTGAGCTGCATAAGCATGCTGCACGTGAACAATTTCTCCAAACCCAAGCCTGCATTTGCCGCAGAAATGAAACACACGGAAAAACGTGCTAATCAGAACAAGCTAGTCTCTTCTACGTCACAGAGAAAATGAGTTTTCCTGGCCCCGCCCACCTTGGCTTGAGACCGCCCACAGGAAGGCTGGATTGATTTTGAGGCCAGCAGAGATCAGGGCTGTCTCTGCTAGTAGAAGCTAACCATTAGCAACTCTGCTAGTATTAGCTAACCATTAGCAACTTCACAACATAGCTCAACACTTTCGGGTGTGCTATTTGTGGACATAGCACATCAGCGTGGCATTTTTTTTACCCAAGAAAGAGGATCTGTGGAAGAAACAGTTGAATTTGTCTTGGTACACCGCCAGCGAAGTGTGTTAAGTTAGTTATTTGTTCGAAGGCAGCATAGGAGTGGTGTTGGTGTTAGCGAGGCGAGACAATTGCATATCATGAATAATAGTGAGTAAGACTCATGATCCTGACGTTTTCCCCCCACCCACTCATCTGACAAACAACAAATTCCAGAAACTAGAGAACCAGAGCATTTTTCCAAAGAAAAAGACTCACAAGGAATTCATTCACACTAGAGACCACAGCAGATTTATTGAAAAAAATGAGTGATTGAGAGAGAGCTTTATTAAATGAAATGAACATTTAGAGCGTCCTCCAGTCCGCTTGGCATTCACATATGCAATCGAACTCCACCATAGTTCACTTAAACCCAACCATGACTGATGTTTTCAGGCGGACCAGAGTTCGCTTTTTCAGGACTTTCAATGTAATGTATCTATACATTATCTTCTGTAAGCATTAGTTTTATATTAAAAAATGATTTGGAAAACTGTGTTTTCTGCCTATGTTATTCTATGATTATGTTTTTCATTTGTATTTTTGCACTTTAGTGTTTGAACATCCTTTTAAAATATTAAGTCAGATGTTATGAACATTTATTCAGCACTCAAGAAGCCTTTTTACCAAGTTCTTGTATATTCTTGGATGGCTACTTTTTACTTTTACTCGAGTAAAAATATATTGAAGTAGTGCTACTCTTACTTGAGTAAGTACGATTTTTGGCTACTCTGAACAAGGTTCAGGTTTCCTTCCCTCACCTCCCCGGGAGCCCGTCCCCCTGCCTCATCGTGAACTCTGCCATGCTGCAGTGAAGCTCCAGCAGTATTTGTTGTAACCAAAGGCAATGATCTGGAGGTCGCTTCCAGCCAATCCTCTTAGACCTCCAACCAATCCCATTCGAAGTGTTTAGCGGCTTAAATCCTGGGCCACACTGGATGGATGAGGGCTCCCTGCTGGAGAACAATATCCAGCATCTCTCCTCCCTCTGCAGCATTATCTCTCTCTGATGGCTAATTGTACCGTTTGGTTTCAGATCCAGCTCACTTTCGTATTAAGCGCAAATGCTCCTTTCACAAAACAAGGCGGGAGGGAATAAGGCACCTATCTGCCATCTTGAAAGGACCAATGGGGCGTGGGGGGGTTGAAGCCCACCTGCCTTTTACGCCCCTGACTCAGTAGAATCATAGCCCCGCATCAGCTGACCTCTACAGGGGGGTCAAGTTTTGAAAAGAACGGTATGGAGAGACTTGGGAGGCAGATTTTGTGCATAGTGCTGAAGTTGATGTCCTGTTGTCCCGCACTGCCGGCTTGCTTTCTGTAAACTCACAGTTTGATGGGATAACATCTACTTAATTCTATTCAATAAAGTTTATTTATATTGCACCGATTCACAACAGATGTCATCTCAAGGCCTGCCTATCTCCAGCCGACAGGTCGCCAGTCCATCGCAGGGCAACACAGAGACATACAGGACAAACAACCATGTACACACACACTCATACCTAAGGGCAATTTAGAGAAACTCATTCACCTAACAGTCATGTTTGTGGAGTGTGGGAGGAAGCCGGAGTACCTGGAGAGAACCCACGCATGCACAGAGAGAACATGCAAACTCCATGCAGAAAGACCCCAGGCTGGGATTCAAACCCAGGACCTTCTTGATGCAAGGCAACAGCGCTACCAACTGCGCCACTGTCCAGCCCTCAACAGGTTTATGTTTTGTGAAAAAGGCTACTGACTGTGGAGCTGAGACTTTAGTCCAGCCTGCAGCTCAGTTGTTGTTTGAGGTTTGAAAGTTTAGTGGAGGGAAGAATGAAGGGCCAGAAACAGCTGCAGCTTTAGTGTTTCAATCAACCAGCAACTTTATCCTGTTAAAACCTTTTACTCTTAGGTAAAAGTCAAAAATAAAATACAAATACTGTTGATTTACAGAGACTTGTATACCTATTCACACCCCTAAACTGCCCTACTTTGAAACCCTTTACAACCACACACTTCAATATCATTATGAGCATTTTATTATAGACAAATACAAAGTAAAGCACAATGGTCTCATTTTTATTTGTATTTATTGCATGCTTAGAGGTGTTTATTTTATTTTTGCACAAAGCAGCGCAGTAATTTCCTAATGTTGTGAACCTGTTCCCACATTTGGCAAGTATGTGTTTGATCGACCATGTGTTGTTTTAAAGGTGCTAAATAAATAAAGAATGCTGTATACAAAGTCCTCAGGTTCTCCCACCTAAACTGTGGATCTCTCCAGCCCCTTCCAGAGTCAGTCCAGGTGGATGTCCATCTTCTCAGGGTTTTGGGCTGCAGGCTGCAGCATCACCAGCCCTGCGGTCAGAGGATTGGAACACCAAGGAGGAGCTCTGTCTGTAGGAAGAAAACTTGGACCAACAGAGGCTGACCAAGCTGCTGATTAAGCTGCTGACCAGCAAGTCACCATCACTGAACATCTGACAAATTCTGAACCAGGTGAGAAAAATCCATCAGGTCCATCACCTGTTTCATACCAGACGACCCGCAAGGAAGTAAAAAAGTTGTTGACTCTGCCTGACTGAAAAAAAGCGAGGGAGTAAGAGAGGATCTTTGGCAGAGAAAAACAAAAACCCATGGAGCCAAACTCCCGTCGAGATGAGGTCAGATTTATTGTTCTCTGCACGCTGACCTGCAGCCCCATCGCATTGATCACGCTAGGTGAGAGTTCACGGTAACTTCTTTAACTCTCTCCCCTTGTCAATATAAAGTCTGAGAGTGAGATGTTTAACGATCCTAAACTCTAAAACTGAATAAAATGAGCCAAGTTTTCAGATGAGCTCAGTGTGTGTGTGTGTGTGTTACTACAGCTAATTAGGATCAGCAGAATCCATTTGATATCTTTTTGTACACACAAGAGAGGAGCTACAGCTCCCACAGGCAGCCGAGCTGGCATCATTACCCTCAGAATATAATCTGGCTCAGATGAGTGTTTATTTGCCTCAGACTGCAGTCAAACATGTGATCTGTGGGATTACTCAGAGCAAGCTGAGGGTAAAACCGTGAAATCATCTCTTTCTCTCGCTCTGAGCTCCTCTCTGCAACATTTAACCACAAATTATCTTCAGTGACGTCTCAGATGCTTCACTCTGCGGCCGGATCCAGTCAACATCAGCACAGATCACCACGTTATTACTATCAGTATCAGAGATCAGTACCGTTTGGTTGGCAGGTCATGACTGGGTCGTATCAGGACTTTGTTCTCTTTCTGCTGCCGGCGCTGCTTGTTTCTTTCAGGTTCTCTTTGAGCCCGCGGTTCTGACAGCCGGCCAACAGCCCGGGGCCAGCTGCCGGCTGAGCACGTACCTGGGAGATGTGGAGCGCGTCTCCTGAGGAGTCCAGTCAATATTCATCCCAAACACAAGGAGGGAGAGTCAGCTCAGGACACTCCCCTCAGCAGGCGAACCGGACTCTGTAGAAATGTTACTGGTGCTTTCAAAAAAAAAAATACAAAAATTGCATGTGGAAGATTTCTAAACCTGGACAGAGTTTCCTGCATGTTCTTAAAGTAAAGATCAGGGATGTGTCGCGTTGGTGTGAAGCTGGGTCTCACAGGTGTGGAGAGATGGAAGCCGGAGCTTCGGGAGGCATGATTGAAAGGGATGTCGCCGATCCGATAACGTCATCGGAAATCGCGTCCGATCATTTGATTTTTAAATTATTGGAATGATCCGATATAACCTCATAAAACAACATGCTTTGCAGTGTGTTTTTTTCAGCATCCCGGCTCAGCACCCTGTAGGGGGCTGGACAGAGTTGGTCATTTTCTTTCCCCTGTTCACCCCCCCTACCTAGTGTGAATCCTTTCTATCTGCTAAAGGGCCGCTCGTAAAGCCGGCAGCTACTGCGGTCTTCCAAATCCTGTATTGTGTTAATGTTTGTAAGTGTTTGTATGATCTTGGATTGGTTGTACTGAAACTTAATTTTCCCACGGGGATTATTAAAGTATGTCTTATTCTTATTATGCATGACGTTTTAAATTCATCCTGAGACAGAGATTGTCAAACGGATTGACCGTGGCTTACTTTTTAAATTCAACAAGTTCCACAACATCAATATTCACTGTTGCATGGACGACAACAACACCGTACTGTCACACAATTTGTGACTGGTGGGGAATTGAGTAACAGTGCAACAGTGAGCTGCTATAGTAGGCTAATGCAAGGCAAACGTGTCGCCTCAATAGAGTGAAAAGGTCAGCAGTTTGGACGTATTTTAAACTGAACAGTGAAGGCAGCGCAGCAGCCACATCCAAATTTTTGCAAATTGGGCATTTCGCGCTGAGAAAAAGACTGAGCTGTATTCAATACAGCAAATCTGATATGGCACCCTGACAAAAACACTGAGGCAGCCGACACCGAAAGATACGTTAAAAAACTAGATCTGTTTCTCAGTGTTAAGGAACCTTGCTTACGAGGACACTGTCCTTCCTTGGTCAAAGAAAACGGTTAAATGGGTCAGACTTACCTCACGTGACCACGGCTGTCCAGAGCACGCCTTTTGCTTACGCGCTCTGTTTACGTCCCGCCCATCGTAGTAGCATAGTTACGCTACCATGCTACTACATAGCGTAGCTAACCCTAACACCTAAGCAGATAACTGCTTTGGATCTAAAACACATTTTCCAGATAGCTGCAATTACTTGACTTAGATTTAAATTGGAAATTTGCTCCAGAAGTTGCTGCTACCGGTTCCTGATCCGCCATCTTTTTAAAAATACTGCGCTGTATTCTGGGAAATTTTTGACCGAGGGAAGGCATCAAGGAACCTCCCATGTATCCTCGGTCAGTTAGCTAAACAGCAGACAAACGGAGGACAGACGCCTCGGTAGCACATGAACATTGGAGCACGCCTTGGCGGTCCCTGATGACGTGTCTCCTAGACAACCGGGGCGGGACCAAGGCATCAAGGCGAGGTTCCTTGGCATTGAGAAACACCCTAGTAGAAATTGCCTAAGGACAGCGAAAATCCCAGCTAGCTAAATGTTTATCATCCCAGCTATCTGATGGAGTTCAAAGCTTTAGTAATCTTACTCATATAGCGAATGGCTTTTATTATTTCTTTGTTAATATTGGTCCCTCTTTAGCTAGAAACATTTCAATCACTGCCAATCCTAATTTTACTCATACAAATTATAATCATTATGATTCTTGTTTAGATGTGTTTTACCCTCCAACTCCCAAGGAAATGCTTCAATTACTACTTAAAATGAAAGATGCTGCTGCAGGCCATGATGAGATAAATGAGTAGCTCCCTCTATTATTGAGCCTTTGACATGTATTCTCTCCTTGTCTCTCAAAACAGGCCATGTACCAAGGGATTTAAAAGTAGCTAAGGTAACTCCGTCATTCAAACCTGGGAATGGTAGAATTCTAAAACATTTAACTGATAATTGTATTTTGTATAATCATCAATATGGATTTAGAGAAAAAAAAAGAGTCAACTTTTACAATTCGTCAATAAGATTACAACAAATTTAGAGGATAAAAAAAATATTCTCTTTTTCTTGTGTTTTCTTTGATTTGTCAAAAGCATTCGACACTTTTGATTTTAAAATTCTTTTACAAAGTAAAAAAAACGTGAAATAGGAAATGTTCTTTTAAGCTGGTTATATAGCTATCTTTCTAAAAAAGAGCAACATGTTTGTAGTAATAATCAAAATTATAATAGAGCTAAACTACCATGTGGGGTTCCCCAAGGTTCCATTTTGGGACCCCTTTTATTTTTAATCTAAAGAAATGATTTATTATACGCTTGTAAAAAGGCAATGTGTCTGATGTTTGCTGAGGATGCTTGTCTGTTAATGTTATATAATGTGGTAAAATAAGCAAATGGTGATTTATCTGATATTTCTGATTGGTATAAAGTTAATAAATTGTCACTCAATATAAAAAACTGCTATTTTCAGTACAAAAAGCAAACAATATAATATAGAAGTATAAAACTAATTATTGAGGGGGATTAATATTATGCAGGTGCCTCAAAAAATTGTTTAGGCGTTATTATTGACGGAAAACTAACTTGGAAACAACACATGGAATTTTTCTGTATAAAAGATGACGAAATCAATCGGTATTTTGAAAAAGGTTCATCACTTTAGAAATCGCTCTTGCTTGTTGCCATTATATTATAGTTTCATATATCTGTACATGACGAATTGCAATAGTGTTTGGGTGCCACATGTCAGTCATAATTTAATAAGATTCAATTAATTCATAAGAAATTTTTGCGTTTAATGACTGTCTTCATCTGCTCTTCTTTTTATAAAACTCACAATTCTAACTATATTTATCTCTTTTTATGTATAAGTATGTACATTTAACTACTAATTCACCAATAGTTTTTCCAGACTTTTTTATATTTTCATCGGATAAATATACATATGAAACAAGACAATGATGCGACCTTTATCTGCCATTCTGCAGATTGCTAGTTAAGCAAAATTCACTCAAATATAGAGGGCCTTTTCTTTGGAATAGACCACCACCAACCAACATAAAGAAGCAACAGATGTTCCCAGGTGTAAACCCCCGAGGCGTCACATTCCAGAGCTGAGGGCCACCTCGCCGCGGAGCAAAGACTGCAGCGCAGAGTGGAGAGCAGATGAACAGGGGAGCAGCGGATATGTGCGGATGAGCTGAGCTGCAGAGAGATTTAAAGAAGTCATGACCTGTAATTTTCACTTTTCCATGAGAAAAAATGTGTGTTATGATTGCCTAACGATTATACACTTTTTGGAGAGCCAGTTCTTTTGGCTTGGCTCACCATAAAGAGCCGGCTCTTTCGGCTCCTCGGATTTTCTGTTGCTTAAAGTGTATTTATTACCAAAATTAATGCAAAACCATGTGTACCAAATGTACCAAAACAAGCAGGGGGATGAAAAAAAACAAAAAAAAACGGCTCCCAATGACGAGCCGGCTCCCATCGTTCACTTCAAAGAGTTAGCTCTTAGAGCCGGTTCGTTCGTGACCGACGCATCACCGATTCGAAGTAGGAACTCCACCGTGAAAGATGCAGAAAGTTTCTTCACAGAATGATGCATGAAGAAGACATATTCGTGTCAGCCTTTTATTTTAATCAGCTAAATCAGCTAAAACCATTTCTACCAGAAACGTAGTGCAACACGTGAGTTGCTCTGTTGTTGACTGCCAGAATCAACATGGAAATATTTTTTCTATTTTGTTACGCCGGAATCCTTTTCGAATTTGGGACAATATCAGGCGAAGTTGGCATCGAAGCTCCGTTTGGAAAAAGGGGCCATTCCAACAATCAGAGACTTGCCTTGAAACAGTAAGGCTGTGTTTTTATTGCTCTACTGTGTGTAACAAACAGCAGCTAACTGCTAATGTGGCTATTGTATGCTAGCGGGAGTAGTAGATATGGGTTAGATATGCTGAAGCGTTACCTGCGGTGTCAACCCCCCTCCTTCCTGCCACCAATCAACGCGTCCCTCATTTGCATTATTACAATGACCGTCAACGACAGCCAAAGTATCGCATCAGATCTCACGAGACAATAATGCCTTCAGAAATAAGGGTCAGAGGAGCTCTGTTCATTTTTTTCACTTTTTCAACTTTTTTTTTTTAGAAAGGCCTAAAAGACTATAATAGAGCGTGGGTATCCAAGGTAATACCAGGTTATGACTCCTTTAAAGACAAGAACTCTAAGGAGGTTGTTAGCTAAACAGAGCCTCATGCAGCAGGAAGGAGGAGGAGGAAGAGGAGGAGGGGGCAAGCAACGCGGCTGAATCCTGAATCCATTCAGCCAGCAGTGAAACAGTAGCACTGAGCTATGTAGGATCCAGCTGATGAAGTTATTAAAGAGGTCAGTGAGACTCAGAGAGAACACAGATGGAGGTAGACCTGATTTTAGTTACTGTCTTCCCTTACAGATCTCCTGCTCTGCAGCCTTCCTCCCTGCTCTCTGCACGGATGATCAATGACCTCAGTTACTGAAACTCCTCCATGTTTAGTACTTTGACTCCTTCAGCTTCACTGTTCCACCTCTCCCTCTGTTATTCAAGTAATGCCATGCAAGTATAGAACATTTACTCCCAAACCTTTCATAGGAACATGGGAGTTCGCCATCAGAAGCAGTCTGCAACCAGTTCCCAAGATTTAGTGCTCCTGCTTGGTTGTCTCTCACAGAATCGGGATTCAGTTAGTCGGGCGGAGATGTTGTGAATGGATTCAAACCCACTCCTGATTTAGCAGGGATGCAACACTTGTCCCTGACTGGATCAGCTTTCTATCTGATCCTTCCATACTGTAGCTGCTTTTCATCCTGATAGTAGGAAATTAAGAAATGTTTGGGTTTTATTGATGGATGGATGGATGGACGAACGGATGGATGGATGGACAGGTGGGTGGATGGATGGATGGATGGATGGTTGGATGGATGGATGGATGGATGGATGGATGGATGGATGGATGGATGGATGGATGGATGGATGGGTGGATGGACGGACGGATGGACGTATGAATGGATGGATGGATGGATGGATGGATGGATGGATGGACAGGTGGGTGGATGGATGGATGGATGGATGGATGGATGGATGGATGGATGGATGGATGGATGGATGGATGGATGGATGGACGAACGGATGGATGGATGGACAGGTGGGTGGATGGATGGATGGATGGATGGATGGATGGATGGTTGGATGGATGGATGGATGGATGGATGGATGGATGGATGGATGGATGGGTGGATGGACGGACGGATGGACGTATGAATGGATGGATGGATGGATGGATGGATGGATGGATGGATGGATGGACAGGTGGGTGGATGGATGGATGGATGGATGGATGGATGGATGGATGGATGGATGGATGGATGGATGGACGTATGAATGGATGGACGGATGGATGGATGGATGGATGGACGGATGGATGGATGGATGGATGGATGGATCTAGAGTAACACAGTGGGTTTTATCTTGAGATCTGTATGTTTCTGCTATTTACTGCATACTGTTTAAATGTTTCACCAGATTTTTCTCAGCCCAGGTCTAAATTGAACAGTGATGATGATGATGATGATTATGATGATGATGATGATAATGATGAAGGTCTCCCTGAATCTCCCATGGCTGTGTTTTTAACCTCCTGAGCATATTCTTACGGGTAATTATTGCAGCTGCAGTTGCCGGTGGCACAGCGCAGCCTAATCAGTGATGAATGTCCTCCTCTTTGTTATTGCAACACCCGAACCTCTCCAATCACCTGCGCTCTCATTAAGCAGCCATTGTGATGAGGCCAGGTTCAGGAGGTGCTCTGATAATCGACAACAGTTCAGTCTAGATTAAAACCCAAGGAGAGAATGGAACCTGATTGTCTTTTCCTCCTCCCCTGCAGCACGATTACAGCTCCACTCGTGCCACAACCTCTGTGTATCACCTTTAGAAATAACGAACTAATTTGACCTGCCTGGAGCAGGACCTGAGCAGAATGTGAGGGAAGGAGAGGGACAGCCTTTTGCTGACATCCATCTTTAAAACGAAATGATATGCTCAGGGTGCGGTTCGCTCCCCCGACCCATGTAGAAACAGAAAGTCGTCCTTTGACCTTTGACCTTCTGGCAGCTGACTGGAAACAGGACAAACTGACCCGCACCTTCATTCACTTCTCTCTGGGGTTTAGTTTTCCACAGATTGAGATAAATTGTAATCAACAATCTATGAGATTATTTAGAAATGGACTCTACAAGCATAACAGAAAATAGGATTTTCATGCCATTAATTATCACTAGAAAAGTGCTTGTCATTCTACGGCACGTTGAAACTGTCAGATGAAAGTTTATTATATTTCTGCACCAGTTTGAAGTCTTTAGAAGATGATTTTCCACCATAAACCAGGTCCAGGTTGAAATGAGTTCAGCTTCAGATCTGCTGATTTATCTCAGAGATGGAGCTTCGTCTGTAGGATGTAGCTACTGATGTTTGAGATCAGATTTCCAGAACATTTAAACCAAGCAGTTTTGTGTGTTTGGCTTCACCCTCGTTCCTTTCTGGTTTCTCCTCCTCTGCGACATATCAGCAGCGAGGTCTGAGCTCACATCACCATGATGAGAAGCGTCTTCTTAGAGCGATGGTATCGGATCAGGGCAACATTTCTGGTTAATCTGAAACGTACATTTACCGTGGCTGGATTTTTTTCTGCACAGCTCAGTGGGAAATATCCTGTAAAACATATTGTCCCAAGGAATATATTATTTAGTTTGTTTATTAATGAGCATTAGTGACATTTTCCTGAACCTCCCTGAGACGAGATAACAGCTGACATTCCATCTGTATATGACCGATATTCAGAAAGAGGACCGTTTAAATGTTTTTCCTCAGCTCGCTGACGCAGCTGCAAACTCACGTGATGTTTGACCCAAATCAACCGACTCAGGGGGGAAAGAAGAAGAAGATGGGAGACACATGTGACGGTGGAGTGATGGCATCACCTAAATGTGAACCTTGGATCAGGTTGTGGAAAATGAACAGATGAGTTGTTCGTTTTAACTTTCACAGATTGCAGCCTGAAGCCTCAGCCATGAATCTGTTATTTTCAGGAGGCTGGATATGTAAAATATCGAGGGCGGCAAAAGACAAGAGATTTGTCAGACGCTGCAGAAAATGGAGATGATTTTTAACACCATGAAGCCCGAAAGAAGGAGAACACATGCTCAGTGTTCCTTCTGCTCCTCTGAGAATCAAACCTCTGACCCCGACTGTGATGGTGCCTTGCTCTGCCCACGGATTGCTGCAGAACCGAGGCCGGCTGATTTTAATAAAAGCTCACGAGTTTAAGCAAACACCCACACTGCTGCAGCGCAACGAGCGCAGAGGCAAACCAACAGCTAAATGAGACGCTTCTCTGAATGCAAAGGTCACGTCCGAGTTCGCCGGTCGCGTTTTCAAGGAGCTGTCGATGTGACGTTAATAAGGCCTGCAGAACCATCAGCCGCCTGATTATCTATCAGCAGAGAGCAGGAGCACCTCTGTGAGTGTGTGTGTTGGTGTAAAAGCAGAGGAATGATCAGAGGGGAGCAGATAGCTGACAGCAGGACGGAACCACAAGATCCAGTGGTTAAAAGGTGACAGATCAGTGTGTTGGGAAGTCCAGCAGCCCAGGCAGGAACTCAGAAAGTTTCCTAATGAGAGAAAAAAGATCCTAATCTCCCTCTGAAACTAGAGAAAAGCCTCAGTTTGTGTTAAACCCACAGTGTTTGTGTCTGTTTGACCGTGGCGTAAGGAACTGAGGCTCCATGCAGACAGGAAATCTGCAGGTTTCTGCAGAGCACAGTCAAAGCGTGAAACCCTTGAAGGAACCTGGAGGAGTTCAGGGAGCAGCCGGGATGTCTGATGTCTGCATCAAGAACCCTCACTCAGCACCAGCGGAGAGAACCACCAGGAGCAGGGAGAACTTTGAGGAAACCTTGGTCCAGCCCTGCAGAACGGTTACTGAGGCTGTTCCACTGCTTTGGCTCCGAGACATCAGGGATGGACCGTCACACAGTGGGAACATAGACTGTGTTCATTCCAACATCCAGCAATTTTAGGAATGTTTGCCCTAAAAATGCCCAAATCCAACATGTCATTTATTGCATTCCATTTGATTAAAAATGTAAACATTATTCCATATTTTGGAGATCTGCTCTTATTTTAAACAAAGAAGATGGATTATGACCCCTGACCCAAGCCAAGTAGCCCTCAGTGACCTCCTGCTTGTCACAGTCATCTATTACCACATTTTCTTACAGCAACAATATGAAACGTACCTCTAGTGTGTCCAAACTGCAAAAGCACAGTAGGCATCTTTCCACTATCAGAACTTCAGGGTTATTTTTCCAGACCTTTACCTTTTCTGGTCCATTTCAAAAACCAACCGAGTACCAGCCTTGGGGTAAATACTCAGAAATGGACCGGTAGAGCCGCTGGATGGGAGCTGTGGTTAGCTCATGCTGATTGGATGGAAATGAGCAGACGACATCCCCGACAGTGCCCTGCGATGGACTGGTGACCTTTCCAGGGTGTACCCCGCCTTTCGCCTCTTGACCGCTGGAGATAGGCACCAGCCCCCCCGCAACCCTGCATTAGGATGGACGGGTACAGAAAATGGATGGATGGAAGGATGGACATCCCCGACAGCTTATTTAGTACTCGTACGACCAAAACCAGCCCTCAGTAGTCTTCAGGCAGTGTCAGAAATTGTATGACCTCGGTCTGCTATTGACCAAGTGTGCTGCTAGAGCGAGATGTCGTGCAGTTTGACCCACTGGAATCTTGGGCTGTTCAGCGTGACACACCTCTAGAGCTCGGACAGTGTGGCAGGAAGCGGCTGAAAAACGCTCCGTGTGAACCGGCCTTTAAAGGGTCAGTTTAGTAGGAAGACACGTCGGCTGAGAGTAGCGGGCAAACAGATTTACCCGTAAAAAGGAGTGAAAGGCGTTCCAAAGGGAGGTCTGAGGAAGAGGAGGCTACGGCTGGTGGACTGACCTGCCTGCAGTTACAGAGAACCAAAAAAGGTCAAGGTTGTTAACGTTAACGAAAACTAGCAAAAATAAAGAAAACTAAGAAGTAAAGAAAACATTTTTGCTAACTGAAATAAAAAAAATGAAAATTTGCGACAAAAGTAAAAATAACTCGAACTGTAATGAACTTAAATTAACAGAATTTATAGAGAAAATGTGCAAAGTTTTCGTTTCTGTGTTTTGTGCGTTATTATAAAGTCCAGTGTTGGTGGTTGTTGTTTTTTACTCGCTGTATGCCATCAGATGACAGATCGGTCAGTGTCGTCTGTGTTGCTGTGGTTTATCCACACCAACAGTGGCGGCTGGCCAATAGAGGGCGATAGGGCGCCACCCCCCCAGTGTTTTCCCTAGTGTTTTTTATTTTTATTGAAAACATTTTTTTTAACAATAATCACATATTCTAAGTTAATTGTGTGTTTAAATTCGTAACAAAGTATCAAATATAAAAATATATATCATTTTCGGAGAAAAAGCTCCCGCTGCTGAGCAGCTGGGGCGACAGAAAAATCGCCCCATGCAGTGCCGCAGCCAGCCAATCACTGACAAGAAATTCTCACATGGCAACAGGAATTTATCCAATCAGCGTCGTTGATACGGACGCTTGAAGGGCGATAGAGAAATCGCCCGAAGGCTGGTGTGAGGACGGGCAAGACATCTGGTGGTGACATTGGCAGTGTGATTTCTCTGCCACAAGGGGGCGCTGCTGTAAGAGTTAACAGCTTTGTGTGTAAATTTTATGTGTAAACCTAATAAGTTATTTGTTTCCAGTTTGGTTCTAAACTTGTTTGTGCAATATTGTATTTATGTTTAGTACACGAATGCCTCAAGTTGTTAACATTGGCATTAAAATAATCAGTATTTCACATAGTACTGGTATCCAGCCGTTTATGTTTAATTGTTATGGAATGATTATTGAAAATTGACTTGATAAGCTATATGCACAGCTCCACTACTTCCTGAACTAAGTACAGCCCTTTTGTTTCCTGTCTGTATTGGATAAACTGACAGGAAATAAAAGAGCTGTACTTAGTTCAGGAAATAGTGGAGTTGTGCACAAACCTCAGAAAGCACAAGCTTGATAAAAAAAAAAAAAAAAAAAAGAGCACAGCCCCACCAAGAATATTTTTCACCAGCCGCCACTGCACACCAAGCGTCATATCAGCAAAGGTTGGGACAAAGCGATTTGTCCAATTTGGGATAACTTACTACCAGCAGAAACATGATCAAAAGCATTTTTGTAATCCTGATGGTTTGGCTTTTATTTTGCAGTGTTACCAGTCAGTTTCACTGTTTTTTTTCAGAACTGTAGCAGCTGCATTTATTGTTGGGCTTTCTAATGTACAGGTGCTGTTAATGTGTTTACAGAATCTTTGAAAGTTACTTTGCCCGTATATCTTTTATACATGCCTGATATGCATGGTTGTTCATCTGCCATAAGTAAATGGATTTTTTTTTATGTGTCATTTTCTGGGATTTTGTTACACATTTCTTTTTTCAGTCTTGCCCCTGGAATGTATTTGTATTACAAAATGAGTAAAACTATAGCTGAAACTAAGAAAAACTAAACTGAAACTAAGCATTTAAAAAATTAAAACTGATCTAAACTAACTAACATATGGTAAAAACCTAATGACTTCAAAGGTTGGGAAAAGGAATGGGAACGTTAAAAACCTGGAAAACCTTCCTGGTTGCCGAATTGAGAGGATATTGCCAAATTAAATGGAGCTGGTGAGACAGAAAGGAAAGGATTTTTACTCCAAACTATCTTCCATGTGAACGGAACACAAACTATCTGAACCACACTCAGAGGTGCTGATTTAAAGGATCTGTAGCACCGACCAACAGCCCTAAATATTCCCACAAGCAGGGCAAACACACCTCCAGATGCCTGCAGTCTTACTGAGGGGGGTGAGCTGCAGCACGATGGAGCGGCGGTCTAAAATTAACTGACGGCCGTTATCCAGACGAGCTGATTATCTTGGTTAAGGCGCCAAAGAGCTCCCAACAGTTCCCAAATTTAACCTGGAGCCTGCAAAGTTCCCGGATAACAGCTACCAGTGGGGATTCATTAGGGACTTATTGACAGCACTCGGCGTACAGAAAGGCCAAAAGCATTAAGCATAATAAAGTCAAGGAGATTTAAAGTGGCTCCAGGCCAGCCTTTTATACTGGGAACCATTACGGCTCCCAACATCTAAACTCCATTAGTGAATGTGGATAAAGAGGATTTTTCAAGTGAGGTTGAGTCAGCGCTGCTTGTAGCAACATGTAGTCACTCTGTAGGCTCCGGTTTCTGCTTTGAATCATTATGTCATCTCATAGCTCCGCACCAAGCCCATGATAAATCTCTACTTTTCTGACAAGTGGTTCTTATCTGCTCACAGTGAGGACACTACTGCCGATATTTCTGCATGTCAGTCTGCGCTACACTGCATGTTTTACCTTCTGACCTCTGCAGAGTACAGCAGAACTGAGGACCGAGTGGATAAAGGGATGCGAAAAGGAGCAGCAGATAAAGAAAATAGAGGTTGAAGCAGCTAGAAAGTCACTTTGTCCTCAAGAGTTCAGGGTGGTTCTGCATGATTACACTGAGCAAATAGTTTGGATTATTATTCCTTTCTGTGTGTGTGTGTGTGTGTGTGTGTGTGTGTGTGTGTGTGTGTGTGTGAAAGGTGTGTGTGTGTGTGTGTGTGTGTGTGTATGTGTGTGTGTGTGTGTGTGAAAGGTGTGTGTGTGTGTGTGTCAGGTGCAGACACCGGCGTCCTAGAGAGAGGGAATACTAGCCGTCACCCGGAGCGCTCTGCAGCAGCTGCTCTAAATTAGAGCCAAATCAGGTCCTCTAATTGAAACTCCCAGGATCCCTGCCACTCCCTAATTGGTCTACCTGCGCCCTGATTGGTTACCTGATTATAATCGATTAGTTTGCTCAGCTGGTTCGGGACACAGAGACAATGCATACGTTTAGTTCTGGCCAGCAGGGACGTGGTTGCAGAAACAGAGGGAGATGACAAACCTGTGCAGAGTGATGCTGGTTTTAAAGGCTATAAACTGTCTGTTGACCCGGTCTGTGTCTGAACCGATACCAACCAGCGTCCTGCCCACATTGAAACCACAAAGCTTGACTCCAGTTAAGCTGTTTCAGCTGACCCACTGAGCTTTTTTTTCTTGTACTGTACCTTCGAAAATAAAGTATTTACAAACAGAGGACGCTACCACAGAGGACGTGAATTTCTTCATTCTAAGATAGTAACATAGAGATATTGGTCTTATACTGCAACAGATTAGATGCAGTTTGGATCCATAACTCAGACCACAAGCCAGGAAAGATTAAACAATTTAAATCTGCAACATGATGGGCATCATCCTCTTGGGCGCGGCCTTCAGGTCAGACTCTGTAAAACAGATAGGTGACCTACTGGGAAGTCAAACAGGAAGTAAAGTATTAGCTGACAGTGGTGGTGTCTTGGGAGATCATCTTTTGAGACTCTGACCTCAGGAAACTTCAAGCCTTGGAGATGTAACTGTTGAGGAACGCAGTTTGTCTGATTACCGGGGATTGTTTCACTCGCAGGACCGTATAGAGGGTCACGCTCAATACGCTGGAAACTAGAAACAATGATGTCATGGAAACATTGATACTGGTGTGAGTTGATATAGACACGACAAATCATCCGAGATTCAGGTGTTACAGAGTCCACAATCCAAAGGTCAGGGAGACAGTTCAGGACGCCAACGGGGCAGGCAGAGAATGCAGAACCGATCCAGAGTCTGTGAGGCAGTAATCAAGTATATCCAGGTACATGAAGCGAGGTTCAGAGCCAAAAGTAGAGTGTTGATAGGGAGCACACGGAGGTGAAGGTCAGGAGGCAGAAAACAGGTCAGGTACACAAACAGGGACATGCAATACTGTGACAAGGATGATGACAGATGGTCTCACACTGAGTGCAGAGCAGTAGTTATTTAAGCAGCAAGCAGTTATAACTTACTGGTTTTCCATTACTTTACAGGACCTGGGAAATCATGACAGATACAATTTCCTGTTAGACACTCACCATCAAAATGCCATCAGAACCCTGGAGGAATGATCCCATCTGGTCAAAATGAGGAGCAGTTATGGATGTGGAAATAATTTCATTTGCGGAGGTCATAGATGGTGGACCTCTGGATCTGCTTACCTCCAGCCTCTGTTCTGACAAATGCCCTCTGGTTCTTTACCTACCAGGTCTAAATCAACCCTTCAGCTTACATCCCTGTGACTTTTCTCCATGCAGAAGTCAGACCATTCATTCTGGGATTCCGTTAAAACTCTTGCCTTCATTCTCCTTTAAGTTAGTAACAAACAAAACGAAATTTATCAGAGAAGAAAAGTAAAGAAAACATCTGAAGAACAGAACAATCTCTCCCCTCATCAGAACAACAGAGTCTCAGCTGAGATCTTATTTGGCCGTAATGCCGGTTCTGTTGTCAGACAGCTGAAAGATTAGAAATAAACACTGATTGGGGCTGATAGACGTTGATTCCGCTTTGCTGCACTGATATTAAATTGTGTTGTTTGATTACAAATCAACGCAGCAGCGTAAGGTGATCAGCAACGTCGGTGTCTGCAGATAAAAGCTTGCGGTTCTGGGTCTGACATATCTACTGGTCATATCTACTGACATGTTAACAGGGACACTTGATTAAGTGCTTGTTAACACAATTAACATCTCATTACCCAACCAGTGCAGAATGTCTGACCACACAACTTGTGAAACCTTGAAGAAAAATGGCTAAAGTAGCAGAAAACCTCACCTGGTGTCCCTTCTGTCAGCTAAGAACAGGAAACTGAGGCTATAATTGGAAAACGTTGCCTAGTCCAAGGAGTCTCAATTTCAATCTGCTCTTTTAACATGTCAAATGTTCAACATGTCCAACTATTTGCTTCTCTTATCAGGTAGACCATCTGTTTACCTTCAGAGTACTGGTGAAACTAAATAGTGGGGCCAAGCATTCCCAGGTCGGGCCTGTCTCCACATGAGGTGCTTAAACCATCTGATATGTCATACGTGGAGTTAGGTATTGGGCTTTCTGCCTGTCTAAACGTGTTTTCACACCTGCTCGTGTTCGCGGTGCTTGACTTTGCCTTTGTAATCCACTTTGTGGCGTGAAGAGAAACAACTCCTGAAAGCCGATAGACATCCAGGTATTCTGGAGGGATTTTCAGGTAACAGCTGGTCCGTCGAAATGTGGTTTGGATCCTCTCGTCGCCTCCTCTGTCACGCTGTCTTATTTTCATTCTGTCACACCTGTTTCTGCCTTTGCCTCCATCTATCTCTATCAGGCATTTTGTCTCTGGGTGCTATCCTCCGTCTCCATCTTTGTCCCGCTCTGTGCTCCTCTTGCTCCCATCCACCTTTAACCCTCCTCTCACTGGGAGCCGAGGGGCTCTAAGGTGTTTCCTCCTGGTGGCTCAGGGGTTGTTGACGGAAAGCAGACTAGAGGTTCTAGCATGAAACTGTCGTGGATTATTTTTGGGCTGTTCTACTATTGCCAGTATGGGATTCCCATAGAAGTTCACAATCAAAACTAAAGTTTTAGGTTCTAAAGTCATGGCATCGACTCTCTAACATCTTGATTCAACCATGTTCAGTCAATCAGTCTCTCTTTGCGGACGACTCTCGGTCCACTCTTCTTTCCAACATTGCTCCACTTTCATTTCAATCAGGTTGAGGTTTTTTACTTTGAATAGGACATTATCGCTCCTAGATGTTTGTTTTTCCAGACATTCTCCTGTAGATCAGCTTCTGTATTTGGGACCAAGCTCGGACTCACATAAACTCCAGAATGTTTTGGTCTACAGAGGAGATGACGGTCCACTCAATGACTGCAAGGTGATGAGTTCGTGTGACTGAAATGCAAGCCCAGATCATCAACCCTCCATCACCTTGCTTGACTGTTGGAAGTGTTTGTGATATTCTGATGTGTCCGGGTTCCTCCATAATGGTCCAACGTCTCCACTCTGGTCTCCTCAGTCCAGAGGACATTGTCAGGGAAGTATTGTCCTTCATCCAGAGGCAGCTTTGTCCTGCTGCCATCTTGTTTCTAGAGTGTAGAGGTTTTTTTTCCTTCAAGAGAGTTTTTCACAGTTTAGCTCAAAGTTTTTACTGACCTCCAATAAATCTCCAGATAATCTTCACAGGTTTCCAGAAGGGTTGTGTGGTCCAAAGGTTCTGTGATATCAGCGCTTCATGGACCGGCTCGACCCAATGATGAATAAACATGATTGTTTTCAGATTTAATAAAACCCAGCTGTGCTTTGTTAGATGTTCTAACCTGTGTGGACTTAAATGGCCTCTGTCACGACTTAGTCAAAGTAAACAAGTGGATTTAAAATGTGATGTGTGTGCAAGGCAATCAGTGTGGTTTGAGCAGCCAGAAACTTGAACATGAGTTTAACTGGACCTTGCAGTTATCAGACATAAGCAGCTGCACACAGATCAATAATTGAAACATGTTAGGAACTGGGAAATATTCCTTCTCATCATCCACAGCCTTTCCTGTTCTTCTTCTGTCTTGTCTCATTGACCTTTTATCACCTGTCTCTCCTGCTCAGTACATCCCATCTGTCCCTCCCCCTTCAGCTGTCCCTCCAGCTGTGGAACGGTCCAGTAAAACATGTGCTGAAGCCTAAACGACCTCTGTTGCCCAGGTCTCTTTAAGCTAACAGAAGCAGATCAACTCTCTAAGATGTTCTCCTCCTTCGCCTCATCCGGGATGACCCAAACAAACAGACGGACCTCTGTTGACTTCTCTGCTCTTTGTTTTTTTGACTAATTTTAATTCATGGACCTCCAGGGTCTTCTCCTTCTCTCGCTCCCTGTCCTCCTCCCTCCTTTCACACTTTATTGTTTTACAGCTTGTGTGTTTGGAGACGCTCCGGCCTTTTAGCACTCCCAGGACAGAAGAGGACCAGCTGCTCTCTGACACATCTGTGGCACGCTCCATTTACTTCTCAGTTCACATCTTTCTGAGGATGAACCTGGATGTCCTTCACTGTTTGGGGACAGATGTCATCTCTTTCTGGGACAGACTGGCTCTCAGCATACAAAGGCTCAATGTCCTGAGGAGAAGACATAGGAAAAAGCTGCAGGATCAGACTGATTAAAAGCTCAAGGAAGTAAAGGACATATTCCTAATTTCACCCACTCCTCGCTCTCTGTCCCAGAATCTGATGCATCAGTGACAATGATCCTGTTAATGTACTTAAAGCCTTTCTGCTGAGGGTTGTTGGATTTAATCTGCTCATGAAACAGAGAGAGAGAACCAGCGCTTCTTCTCAGAAGATGAAACCAAACTCTTTTTTTCCTCATGTTTGCTCAGAGCATGAATATGTTTAACACTTTAGGGATTCTTTTCGCTTGCAAAGAGATTGTTTTGATCAAATGCAGTAAAATCATACATGAATATCAATCAATATTCGGCTGCAACTGAGGGAATCTTTAAGAATTCATAATTAACTTGTATTCAAACTGTCCGAAATGTAGTTTCTGCTGCAGCTTATGACCCTTGTTGCTGGTCTGTAAAAAACTCTCTGCAGGGACGTCCACTCCTGGGAAGGTCGGCTCTTGTCTGAGATGTTTTCTAGGATAAAAGTAGGCTTACTCTGGATGGTCGGAAGTTTCAGGTCGTACGTTTGATATCCACTCTGACATCGTGCCTCTGTGATGTTGAAGCATGTTAACTGGTACTGAACCACAAAACGAATCCCCTGGTTTTCTCCCTGACAGTTTTATGAACTTTTGAGAGGCTCTCCTCCATCCTCCGAGTGCAACGTACTGAAATGTATCCTTCATCAAGGAGACTCCACAGAGAATCCTCGTGATTTATTGATTCCTGGCACCGTTTTCACAATAATACAAGATGAAAAATGACACATTTAGTTTGAATCGATGGCTCAGAGGGGGGAGGTGGTGCACAGAGCCAGAAAGTTGGTGCAGAGTTTGGGATCGTCTCTCAGATGAACAAGCAGCTGTGTGAAGGGACCTCACACATTCATCACCAGAATCCTTCCCAAGTATAGATGTGCTCCTCTTCATCACTGTCTCTCCGCCGCTACCGTCACTCCTGGTACAGAATGGGTCTCAATCTCCCCCCTGCATGCCTCCGATCTCCCCCACCCTCCAATTACACCTCTGGCTGTTTCCATAGTTTCCCCTCCTCCATCAGAAAGGAGCAGCATGGAACTGCCCCCAGCTTTGCTTGGACTCGAATTGATGCAGAGGGTCAAAATCATCACCTACCGCTCTTCTCTGGTGCTCCTCAGATAGAATGAGACAGAAAATGATTGTGTTTTCAGAAGTAGCATCCTGTTTCGGGGTCTGGAGTGCAGCTTTTTTTCCTCTTGGCAGTGGAGGGATGGAGGAAGGAGAGGAAGGAATAAGAGAAAGAAGAGACTGAATCCAACCTAAATTGAAATGTTTGATCTGTTGATCTCCTGATCCCTGTTCTCCATCTCAGCTCTCACAGCGGTTACTCTCCTCTCTTTCTCTCTCCAGCTTTTCTTTCTCTCACATTAAGACCTCGTTTTACTGGAAAATGTTATGTTCGTTGTTGTAAAGTCACTGGTATCTATTTTATGCAAAAACTGCGTCGACATCTTAACGATCGCCAGGTCCAGCCTACAGTCTCAAGTTTCATTCTGCAGGTGTAAACAGCATCACTGACCCAACAGATCAGCTTCGGTCAGGTATAAAAAGAAATAAAACCAGAATTTGTATTATGGGGCCGTTTCGTTGTTGTTGCATTGGAGAAACTCTATGTGGGGCTTTAATTGGATCAATGGTTTTTTGCTGTAGACATAACAGCCTTGTTTAATGATTTAGCAGTGCATGAAAAATAAACATAATGCCTCTGTGTAAAATTTCAGATGGGTGCATTGTGGTTTAAAACAACGTTGCTTGCAAACAGATAAACTCTTTTTGTATGAACAGAACACAGAGGAGGAATTAGAGTCCTGTTTAACCAATGATCACACTTTGCTCCCTTAAAGGAATCAATTCAATTCAAATTCAAATTCCAGAGGGAAATTAAGTGTTGGTGTAGCTCATATAATTAATTCTTTAAGGAGTTGTTATAGATGATGATGGCTGTGGGCAGGAAGGATTTCCTGTAGCGGTCTGTATTGCAGTGAAACTGTAGAAGCCTCCGACTGAAGATGCTCTGTTGTTGTATGACTGTCTCATGAAGAGGATGCTCAGGGTTGTCCATAATTTTTTAGATTTTATGAAGAATCCTTCTTTGCATCATCATCTCCAGATGTTCAACAGTCGTCCCCAGAACAGAACCAGAACCTTCTTTATCAGGTTGTTGAGCCTTTTTAAATCCCTGGCTCTGATGCTGCTACCCCAACAGATGACGGCTGAAGAGATTACACTCTCCACAACAGACTTGTAGAAGATCTGCAGCATCTTGCTGCAAACCTTGAAGGACCTAAGCTTCCTCAAGAAGTACAGTCTGCTCTGTCCCTTCTTGTGGACGGTTTCACTGTTGCGCCTCCAGTCCAGTCTGTTGTCAAGGTGAACTCTGAGGTATTTATACTCCTCAACCACCTCCACTTCTTCTCCCATGATGGAAACAGTGTTTGACTTATACCTGTTTCTTCTGAAATCCACAATCATCTCCTTTGTTTTGTTCACATTCAAGGTGAGACGATTGTTTCCACACCATGTCACAAAGCGGTCCACCAGCTCTCTGTATTCAGCTTCTTGTCCATCTCTGATACACCCGACAATTGCAGAGTTATCTGAATATTTCTGCAGATGACAGGTCTCTGATTTGTACTGGAAGTCTGAGGTGTACAGAGTGAAAAGGAATGGTGAGAGTACGGTCCCCTGTGGTGCTCCTGTGCTGCTGACCACCTGGTTTGACACACAATTCTTCTGTCTCAAAAATTGTGGTCTGTTGGTCAGGTAGTCATTGATCCAGGCGATTGTTGAGGGCTCCACCTGTGTCTTCAGGAGTTTCTGACAAAGCAAATCAGGCTGAATTGTGTTAAATGCACCGGAGAAATCAAAGAACATGATCCTCACAGTGCTGCCTGCTTTGTCCAGATGACAGTGGGTTGGTTGAAGCAGGTGGATGATGGCATCTTCAACTCCAACTCCACAGCGATAAGCAAACTGCAGTGGGTCCTGGTACGTTCTTGTTTGCTTACTCAGGGGTGCCAACAGGAGTCTCTCCAGGACCTTCATGATGTTGGATGTCAGGGCAACAGGTCTATAGTCATAGACTAATCTGCAGGAGTCTGTCTGAGAGTCATGATCCATCACTGAACCTCCACCCCAGCTTTAGGTCTTCTGTAATTTAATTCAATTCAACTCAGTTTATTTCTATAGCGCCGATTCACAACAGATGTCAACTCAAGGCACTTTACAAGAAAATTCATTTCAGTACAAACATTCCGATCAGTTTAAAGTTTCAGCTAGTTTTCTATTTAAGGAATCCCAGCAGATTGCATGGAGTCATTGACTGGCAGTTGCGCCCCGTCAATGCAGACTCCAACCACAGCAATCTCTCATACTGAGCAAGCATGTAGCGACAGTGGAGAGGAAAAACTCCCCTTTAACAGGAAGAAACCTCCAACAGAACCAGAACCAGAACCTGGCTCAGTACAAGTGGCCAACTGCCATGACCGTCTGCGGGTTTGAGAAGACTATTCATGTTACTGTTGTGTTGTGTTGTCTTGATGCCAAACTGCCGATTTTCAGGCAGAGTAAAAAAGAAAAAAGCACGTTAAAAACTAGAAAAGCACTCAGAGAGTGCAGACAAAACATTACCTCCTGGCGGACGTAACTAAAAAAATCTTTCTGTGTAAATATCTCATGTTACAACATGAAAACATGCAGCTTGTAGTCAGGCGTGCTCTACAAAATGTATTTTCTTTTAAAATGTAGCCTTATATTCAGGTGTGCTCAATAGTCTGAAAATTACGGTAATAAGAACATGGGGGCTGCAGGGTGGAGCAGGTGATCGGAGTGTTGCCTTGCAGCAAGTCGGTTCTGGGTTCAAATCCCAGCCTGGGATCTTTCTGCGTGTTTTATGCATGACTGGGTTCTCTCCTCGTACTCCAGTTTCCTCCTACTGTCCAAAATGACAACGGTTAGGTTAATTGCTCTCTCCAAATCAGGGGTCGCGTTATCCGAATATTTTCTGTATTTAACTGTTTTTTTTTTTTTAAAAGGTGATGGAAAAATCTGAAGGCCTTCCATCATTTTGACTGATAACTCTGAGCACCAGTTGCACACACGCAGACATTTTCAGCCTTGTGCACAGAGTACAGGTAACTAAATCAATTTAAAAAAGATTCCCTTGAAAGCATCTGAGCATCTTCTCAGACCTGGACATCGTACTCGGTGCATCTCGCTGAGAACTACTGAGTCTTTGGAGCGCATCTCTCCCAAAAAGCCTGGTGTCGTACCAACCACCGGTGAATGCTGCAGATTTCCTCCCACTGAAGCAATAGCTTCCAGGTCAGGAAACGGCTCGTCTTTTTACGACTTCTGTTCACTTCAACTGGAGAAATGTTCCCTGATTCCAAAACTTTGGCTGAAGTGGCGCTTGCTTCCCGTCTCCAGAGCACGGATTCAGCCTCCAGAACAACATCTAAACCTCCATGAGAAGTCGTCTGTCGGAGGCTAAAATCGAGAACCTCATGACAAAAACCTCTGCAGCAATATCACTATTTGATTACGCACAAGCAGGAGATCGTTTCAGTTCCATGTGAAGCAGGAAGAGGTTGTGAGCGTGAAGGTGAACTATTTGTATTTTAAGTATTTCCTTTTTTATATGTAGTTCTCTGTTCAGCTCGTTCGAAAAGATGAATTAAAATAAATAGAAAAATAAATACTACTGAATGTGCGATTATTCAAAAAACTGACAGGTAAAAATAGATAATGACTGGATTTTATGGACCCTGCCGGTCAAATTACGGACAACAAAAATGTCTAGCGTGACCTCTGCTCTGAGTTGTCCTCAGGTTTGAGCGACTGCATGGTTAGCTGTCCCGTGATAGACTGGAGACTTTATGGACGGTTTATGCAGGAGGAATTTTCCTATATCAGGTCCACCTTTAAGGAAACAATAAATCAGATGATAATCTCTAACTGAAGACTGGATCTCGTTCGTTGTAAAACTTGGTGGAATTTGCCAGAGTTGCTGTTGTTGACTGTAGCCAGAGTTGCTGAGCTGCAGCTGACTGACGGTTTGGTGTTGGTTGATGGAAATGCAAACAGACAGAGTAAACGTGGCTCCTGGCAGCAGCTGAGTAAAGTCAGAGCTGGAACACAAAGCAGAGCGCTGAGAGCCATTTAAAACACTCGGCGAGTATTGGCAGGCGCTGCTTCGCTGGCACTACCTGAACGGTTTTGAGTCGATACCCGGCGCCGTTTGAAAGGGAGACGTTTTTCTGAGTATCACGGTGCTGATTCTAAGTTATACTGCAGAGCGTATCAATAAGGCTCATGACGGGATTCATCTTTATTACAGATATCTGTGATATTTTCAGACGCACCTCTGCAGAGTTTCATCTAATCAGAGGTAAACATTCCCATCATACAGTTGATGCTTTAAACTCACACTTACAGTTGGTACACATCCGAGGAAGAAAGAGGGCATTTTCTCCATCTGAGCCCCGCAGGGCCCCAGATACTGGCCCTCCAGAGGAGAACTGGACTGAGGTCTGAAGAAGACCGACTGCTGCTGATTCCTGTAAGGCTTCTTTCATAAAACACATCCATAAATTACTTATTACTCCCGTGGTTCTTTGCAAATTAAATGTTTTCTTGTTAAACTGAATGTTTGCGGAAACAACAGGGGGACATGCCAGGGCATGGAAACCATGGCGACGGCACGCTGATGCTGGGAGGACTGAACAGTTTGCACACAAAGAGGAGAAACCTTCACCTCAGTATTTTTCTGTTTAAACCCGACACACTGCTGCGTTTTCATAATGACCCACCAGGGAACTTCTCTGCAGATACTTCCTGAAGCCACCAATCACAGCGAGGCGAGGCGAGACTTTGATGTAACCATGATGAACCAGAGAGTTTCCATCATCAGATGGTGGATCAGCGCTCTATCAGATGCTTCTGTTGTTCTGGTTCATAAGAAAAGAAGGAGAACTGATTTAGTGACTGCGCTGATGTTTGGGACTTTGTATGACGGCTTCACACAAACAGGAGCATAACCACAAACTGGAAGGAGAATGATTGGGGATTTTTATATGAGTCTACGCGAAACGTAGAGTCATACGCATCTTCATCCCCCTCCGAAGGATCGGATGGAGAACATCTAAGAACAAGGCCATCCTCACACATGAATCAGCTTGGATCTAATCCATCCCATAATATATCTGGCTGTATGTTCAGGGTGGCTTTCCTGCTGGAAGGTGAACCTCCACCCCAGTCTCCGGTCTTTCAATTCAATTTTCAATTCAATTCAGTTTATTTATATAGCACCAATTCACAACAGATGTCATCTCAAGGCACTTAACAAGAAGTCATTTAAATACATTTATACAAACATTCCAATCAGTTAAAAAGTTTCCTATTTAAGGAATCCCAGCAGATTGCGTCAGTCATTGGCGTGAGGTTGGGCAGACTTTCCAACCACAGCAATCCTTCAGCAATCCCTCATACTGAGCAAGCATGTAGCGACGGTGGAGAGGAAAAACTCCCCTTTAACAGGAAGAAACCTCCAACAGAACCAGGCTCAGTAGGAGCGGCCATCTGCCACGACCGTCTGGGGGTTTGAGAAGACAGAGCAGAAACACAGAAGGAACAGAAGATCTGATATAAGAGAACTTTCTATGTTACAGAAAGTAAAAAGTTGATAACAGGACACAGTGGATGTTCAGTTACTGGGAGGATCATCCCAGTCGATGCCCCCCGTCCAACAGGGCATTGCAGCCAAGCAGGATACCAGACCAGGTATATCTTCTATGGAGAGAAAAACACTGAGAGAACACAAAGTTAACAGTCGAAATAACAGAATGTACTGTAATACAACTGGAGAGTAGTAGGAGAAAAGGAAGTAGCAGAGTGAAGAAAATTGGTAAGTCTGTCCTCCAGCAGTCTAAGCCTATAGCAGCATAACTACAGAGATAGCTCAGGATGACCTTAGCCACTCTAACTATAAGCTTTATCAAAAAGGAAAGTTTTAAGCCTGGCCTTAAAAGTAAACAGAGTGTCTGCCTCACGGACTAAAGCTGGGAGCTGGTTCCACAGGAGAGGAGCCTGATAACTAAAAGATCTGCCTCCCATTCTACTTTTAGAAATCCTAGGAACTACAAATAAACCTGCAGTCTGAGAGCGAAGGGCTCTGTTAGGAACATATGGACCAATCAGATCTCTGATGTATGATGGAGCTTGATTATTATGGGCTTTATATGGAAGAACGAGGATCTTAGATTCTATTCTGGATTTAACAGGGAGCCAATGAAGGGAAGCTAAAACAGGAGAAATGTGATCTATCTTTTTAATATTCATCAGAACTCTTGCTGCCGCATTTTGGATCAACTGAAGGCTTTTAATGGCATTTTGTGGACTTCCTGATAGTAAAGAATTACAGTAGTCCAGCCTTGAGGTAACAAATGCATGGACTAGTTTCTCAGCATCACTCCTGGACAGGATGTTTCTAATTTTAGCAATATTCCTGAGGTGAAAGAAAGAAATCCTAGAAACCTGTTTAATATGGGATTTAAATGTCAAGTCTTGGTCAAAAATAACGTCTTCTGCAGCCTCTCATCTCAAGGATTGTCCTGGGTTTAGTTCTGACCTGCTTTTCTGTTTCTGCTGAAGAACAGCATCCCCACAGCATGATTCTGCCACCACTGAGTCCTGTATTGGGGATTGTGTATTCAGGGTCGTACATATAGGGTTTTACATGTGGGTAAAACTGTTTCCTTCATGTCTCATCCGAGCCGAGTAGCTTCTTCTCTTCTTGCTGCCACTTTCAAGGCTTAAAGGCAAACTGCAATCAGGACTTCCTATACATGTCTGTCCTAATACTCTTCCTTAAAGGCCAGATTTGTGTAACACACAGATGGGAGTAGGAGACTTCTAACAAACAATCAATGGTTTCTTTGGCGCTATTGGAGTAAAGGCACTAAAAATAGAAGCACACCCAGAAAAAGAGAGCAAGTCATTTGGAATCTCAGAAAAAAGGATCAACGAGGAGACCTCTTCTGGAAGTACAATCCGGCAGCGATGGAGAGTTCTGCTTGTCCTGAAGCTACAGGTGAGCGAGCAGCTCACACAGATTTGTGAGCAGATTATGAACATATTTAGAGAACACGTGAACAAGCTGAAGCCTGACTCCTGAGTTTTCTTACAGTGATTCCTGTGATCAGTGTCTTCACCTTCCTTGTGATTCACGTCCTGCCGTCAAGCTGCCAGCAGCCTGGAAACCAGTAAAACATGCAAATGGTGTTTACACAGTGATCGGGGCCAGGCTGACAGCGGTTGGAGGGGACAGCACTTATCGTGTAGCGGTGGGTGTCTGCTGGCTGCATTTTGCATTTCAACAGAAAACAACAAAGGTGCTACATGTGACATCCTTTGCCTGCAATGACTTTTATTATGCATGAAGCCCCTGAGAAGCCCCATTAGCATGCATTACAATTAAAGCCTCTGTCTTCTCCTCCCTCCAAACTAAACACTCCCTGTCCTTCCTTATTTATCCTCTCCTCTTCTGCATCTGTCAGTTCCTCCTCATGTTCCATCAAATCCTCCTCAATGAGGTCAGTAAGTGGTTTTTCTATTGGGTGCCATCATGCACGCTCCGTTTTCTGAACACGCACATATTTATGCACAGAGTTCCACGGACCACCAAGGAGATGAGACTGGGGGTTAAACCAAGGGATGGTGGTGGGGGGGGGGGCATGTGCCACACATGACAAGAGTGAAAAAGAACTGAGAAAGTGTCAACAAAGAAGAGGGAGGAACAATAACTGCAAAACAGTGGAGGGGTGAGAGAGCAGGCGTATGACTGGAGGGATGAAGGCAGAAGCTTGGAGATTAGCATGACTATTAACTGCTGTCTGACTGCGGCGCTCATTAAAGTCCACTGCAGAGAGCTCCTTTCTCTCTGCCTGTCCCACACTGCTGCTCCATCTGTCTGCAAGCATGCACGACTCTTTCCCCTGAGTGCTGCTCTCATTCAGAGGTTCTGTTTCCGTTTGTCGGTGGAGATGTGGAAGCAGGAGGAGATGCCTCCATGTTCTCCACTGCAGGCGGGGTGAGAAGCTCAGGGTCCAACATTCATCATCATATTTACTAGAGGTGTAATGGTACGCAAAATCCCTGTTCACTATGTTGTTTATTACACTTTAATCAAGAAAAAAATACATAGTTATGTGACTTCTTTTTTCTTGACTTTGAGCAGCATTAAACAAAGATTTTTTTTCTTAAATTCCTTCCTTTCAATTCCAAAACTTAATTTGATTTTATTATGTTCTATAACTTAAAAAAAATGTAAAGTATAGAACTGAATGGAGATTTAATTGGATTTTCAAAAAATAAATAAAATAGTACAAGCAGACATAACCAGAGTAGAAAACAATATAACCAGACCAATATGTCAGTGTCAGAGTTTCAAAATGTTTAAATAATACTTTGCCCATAGCCTATTTGAGAATAAAATATGCTTAAATCACCTTGGACTTGTTTTGATATTTTGACAGCCTAGTCTCCCAGCTGTACTTGAATGCAGCATAGGCAGCTGTAGGTGAAAAACCCCTCTCATCAACGGAGATTCCTCCAACATACATTTTATCCAAAATAAGGAGTTTGGTCTGATTGGATACTAATGGTAGCCATGTTGGACGTCAGCTGGTTTTTCTCTAGTATCAGTGATGTTTCCATTCAGCTTGACATTGTTTCAGGTGAGTCATTCAGTTCAGTGCAGAGCGTGTTTGTTATGGATCTTATTGCTGTTGAAAGATGCGTTCGCTGACAAAGTTCTGGTTCGGTCCATCTTACTTTTTCTACTGTAGCTACATGAGAAACCATTCATGTTCCCAAATAGAGTTTAGTGATAGCTGGAATTCCTTTCTGTTCTGTTTTGGTGTCACTTTTTAAAGTTGCCCTGCAGAAACGTTGCACTGCGCTGTGAGTTCAGCAAAAATCCTTCCAGCTGCACAGCATTCAAAACCAGAGAGAACAGTTGTCCACAAAAACAATGTTTCCACCAAAAATGGAAGAATTAAAGTTTTAAAAAAGAAAAAAATATGAACCGAAGTAACAGAGCTACTCCAACATGCTGCCACCTTGAGCGGCGCAATTCCGAAATTAGTCATCCCATGGGCTTCACCTGTGAATGTCGATGGGGTTTCCACAGTTTATTACCATGAAATTGTTCCAAATTAACACGGGAAAGGTGTGCAAAACACATGTGGTCATGTGAATTTCACTGGGTCAAAGATTTGATTTTGATGTGATTTTGCCCATGTGAAATCCACGTGTTTTTTCCGCATGGGGAAATCAGTTAAGTGTTTTCGATTTCTCAGTGTTAATCTGTAGCTTCTGACTGAAACCGTCACTAGCTGGACGACTCCAGCCTTTCATTGTTTCCAAAATTCTGATTATTAAACCTTTAGACAATGAGATAAGTATTAAAGTCATTGGCCCGGATTTATCAAAGGTTTGCGTTTGCTAGAACATGCACAAACCTCACAGCGGGCGCAAAAACATGCAGCAGGTGATTTACTAAGCAGGCGCAGGGAGGACTGCGCCTGTGTAACAAGGTGTGTGGAAGCCCTTTAAAGCTTTGCCCTTAATGAAGATGCAATGTGGTGGTTTCTGTCAGAAGATGTAAATATTGTGAGGTGAACATGCAAATAAGTACAGTAGTGTGATTTATCAAACATGAAACTGTTTGCTCTGGCTGTTTTAGCGCCTGTTTTTACCGCCTCTGAAAGGCATGTCTTAAGTTTGCGCCACCACGATTCAATAGAAGTTTATTACTGATAAATGAAAAATATAATTCACACACACAATAGTAATGAAACTCTAATGGCCATAAACATGACATTTATGTCGATTGTTTCCCTGCACCTGTTGTCTCTGGAATACGGCGCCTGCGTGGAGCAGAGAGTGACGCATGTACACCGCACGCATTAAGTTTATTAATGACAAACAAAAAGAACATTTACAGACATTCTAGACCAATAGTAATTAACCCTCTAACAGCCATAGACTTCACAGGTATGCCGTTTTTTTCTTCTTCTTTTTTTTTTTACCAAAGACGCATCCTGAATCCACTTCGCCTATTCCTCCTCTCTCTGGCTGTGGCGCAGTGCATGGGGCAGAAAGGCTGGATCACACACAGCAACGGACACAAAGTCCTCATTTGAGTAATGCTCTTTGTTATCTTAGTAGATCACCTTCAAATCAGGAAAACGCCTCTTGAACAATTTTTTTTGCGGCACATACAGTTTTGGGGTCTTTATTTGGAATATTGATAAATCAGGCCCCAAGGCAAGGCAAGGCAAGGCAAGGCAAGGCAAGGCAAGGCAAGGCAAGGCAAGGCAAGGCAAGGCAAGGCAATTTTATTTGTATAGCACACTTTCAACAGCAGGGTAATTCAAGGTGCTTTACATGATTTGGTGATTAAAAAAAAACACATAAAAGAAACACACATTACACATGAAACACAATAAAGCAAGAGAAAAATAAAAAAAGCAAGAGAGCATGAACACATTTCATACATATGACATCAAGCATTTACTTGAAGGCAATTCTAAAAAGATGGGTTTTTAGTCTCGTTTTTAAGCAGTTCAGAGTTTCAGCAGCTCTACACTCGTCAGGAAGTCTGTTCCAGATAAGGGGAGCATAAAAACTGAAAGCTGCTTCTCCATGTTTAGTTCTGAGTCTAGGGGTGTTTAGTAGGCTAGAGTTGGAGGACCTGAGTGGTCTTGGTGGTTGGTACCATGACAACAGGTCTTCAACATATTTTGGTGCTAAGCCATGTAATGATTTTTAAACTAGTAAAAGTATTTAGAAGTCTATTCTCTGAGCTACAGGGAGCCAGTGTAAGGACTTTAGAACTGGGGTGATGTGCTCTACTTTCCTGGTTCTAGTGAGGAACACGAGCAGCAGCGTTCTGGATCAGCTGCAGCTGTCTGATTGACTTTTTAGGCAGACCTGTGAAGATGCTGTTGCAGTAATCAATCCGACTAAAGATAAACGCATGGATGAGTTTTTCTAGGTCGTGTTGCAAAATCAGTCCTTTAATCCTAGAAATGTTATTCAGGTGATAGAAGGCTGACCTTGTTATTGCCTTTATGTGACCCTGGAGGTTCAGGTCTGAGTCCATTATTACACCTAGGTTTCATGCCTGATCAGTAGTTTCTAGCTGTATTAATTGAAGCTGTGTGCTGACTCTTGATCGTTCCTCCTTGGGTCCAAAAATAATCACTTCAGTTTTGTTTCTATTCAGCTGGAGAAAGTTATGGCACATCAATCCATTTATTTGGTCAATGCATTGATTTAGGGTTTGAATGGGTTCAGAGTCACCTGGTGACATTGTAATGTAGAGCTGAGTGTCATCTGCGTAGTTATGGTAGCTAATGTTATTGGTTGCTATAATCTTGCCTAGTGGGAGCATGTAGATATTAAATAAGAGGGGCCCCAGGATGGAGCCCTGGGGCACCCCACATGTGATTTCTGTTCGTTCTGAGGAAAAGTTTCCTATTGAAACATAGAAGTCCCTGTTCTATAGGTAAGACTCGAACCAGCCAAGTACTGTACCAGAGAGTCCGACCCAGCTCTCCAGTCATTCCAATAAAATATCATGATCAACAGTGTCAAATGCTGCACTGAGGTCCAACAGAACCAGCACTGTGGTTCTTCCACAGTCTGTATTTATGCGGATGTCATTAAATACTTTGACGAGGACAGTCTCAGTGCTGTGGTGAGCGCGGAAACCAGACTGAAAAACATCTAAACTGTTTGTCATTGTTATGAAGCCATTTAACTGCTGAAACACAGCTTTTTCAATAATCTGACTGATGAATGGGAGATTAGAGATTGGCCTGTGGTTCTGCATTAACGTGTTGTCCAGATTTTTCTTCTTTAGTAGTGGTTTAATAACTGCTGTTTTTAAAGCCTGAGGGTAGACACCTGATAGCAGTGATGAGTTCACTATTTGAACAAGATCAGAACCAATAACAGGAAGAACTTTCTTTAGAAAAGCTGTGGGTAGGATATCAAGACAGCAGGAGGAGGAGCTTAATTGGATAATGATTTTTTCAAGGCTGTTCTGGTTTAATTCGTGGAATTCAGACATTTTCTCTACATTGTTGTTGATTGGGGATGGCACTGGTTGTGGGTTCGATATTGAGGTACAGATTGACCGTGTAATTGTTAGAATCTTTTCAGTGAAAAAGCTGGCAAATTCATTGCAGGCTCTGGTAGAGTTTAGTTCAGGGGCTACTGTCACTAAAGGATTAGTTAGTCTTTCCACTGTTGCAAATAGAGTCCGTGCGTTATTAATGTTTCTGTTGATGATTTCAGAAAAGAACGATTCCCTAGCATCTTTTATGGTTAGCTGATATCTATTTAGTCTCTCTTTGTAGATCTCACAGTGAACCTGGAGTCGAGTTTTCCGCCATTTTCTCTCGGCTCGTCGACACTCTCTTTTTTCACAACGTACCAGTGGATTACTTGTCCACGGAGACTTCTTTCTACCTGAGACTACTTTCACTTTAGTTGGAGCAATGGAATCCATGATGTCTGAGATTTTCGCAAGGAAATTATCTACCAGCTTATTTACTGAGTTTGAGTTGGGAGATGAGGGGGATGTGGTGGAAGGATAAATACGTTTAAAGGTTTCTACTGAACTGTCCCCTAAAAAACGCTTTTTTATAGTGGTCTTTTTTTATAGTGGCTTCATTTTTCTCTTGGATTACTTTTTTTTGCACATCTGCACTTGGAAAGTGGTGAAATCAATACTTCTAGTTTCTCATGATAAAAGCTGAATAAAACACAAATAAAATGTTTCAGTTTGCCCTCTACCTCCTACCTCCACCGTCTACACCTGCCATCCAGACTGGCCACTCTGAAGGCATCTGTTGGAGGTTTGAGACCCCCGCCCACCATCCATGGCACAGACAGAGAGACCGCAGGACGCACCCATCTGTCCTCTGACCGCCCAGAGCTTCTGAAGGTGGTCATTATGTCCGCTGGTTCCGTTACTGTAGTTCTAACGGTACCAGGAGGACTGCTGGTGGGGGGGGCAGATAGACAGCTGCTGGCTGCAGAGGAGATGCAGAAATAAACATGGGAGTAAGAAAGAGAAAAGGAGGCTGGGGGGATGGGGGTGGGGAGCTGATAAGAGCAGAGGGAAGACGTACGGCTGCAGCGAGGCGAGGCGAGGCGAGCCGCAGATAGAGGTGGATGTATAAAACAGCTGCCCTGAAGAAACAAAGAGCTGCTGTGACTCAGACCATGAGATTGACTGTCAGAGGAAATAAGTTTGGCTGCTTTACACTTTGTCCACAGGAGCTTATCGCTCAAGCTAGGGTGTGTGTGTGTGTGTGTGTGTGTGTGTGTGTGTGTGTGTGTGTGTGTGTGTGTGTGTGGGTCGGTGTCGGTGTACGAGGAGCAGGGACACCCTTTTTTCTGTTTGCTATAAACATCAGGAAATACTGAAATACATAAAAACACAACTTTATGATTCTACAGTGTAGTAAAGGGTTTTTTCTGAGTTCCCCCCCCCCTCCTTATTTGATCCAGCTCAACGTTCTTCTCTCTAGTTCTGGTCTCTTCTGAGACACCAAGAAATCTTCTCTGGGGAACAGTTGAGTTTTTATTTAGGGGTGGCAGCAGGAGGCAGATACAGTTGTGCTTGGGTTGATGTCATCCGGAGACACAAATTCAACCCCTGAACGAATGTACCGGCTCTACGGAGGCTGTTCTGACTGAAACCAGAAACCAAGTAAAAAAAACAGGAAAAAATTGTGAAAAATACGACCCAAAGCCACACTAATACACAATGTGACGGAACATGGGTCATCAGGAAAAGGTTCTGAGGATTCCATGAATTTATAGTCCTTAAATTAACTGGGGAGACATTTAGGATATGAAACTGTAGTTTATGACGTGCCTGACTTGCATTTGGTAAGAGAATGGCTTCTTCCTTCCTGATGCATTAGCTTTAAGTATTGGAACTGTGTGAACAGATTTGAGGGTTGTTTGAAGTTTTTATTGATTCAGAAAACTAAAAGTGAAGGAAAACAGAAAACAGATCAACAATAAGAGCAATAAGAGCTTACCAGCTAAACTTAAAAAGTGTCCAGTGAATATTTTTAGTTTCTGTACTTCCTGTGTCTTGGTTCTGGTCCTGATCCCAGATGTTTCCTCCAGTCCCTCCTGTTTTCTGTCTCCCTCCACATCTCCATCCGTCCCTCCCTCCTGGACCACAGACTCCTCTCATTAGGCTCCACCAAGCTGCAGGGAGCACCGTTGTTTCATCCTTCACAGAACAAAGATGCCTAATTACCGACCTGAGCTTGCTTCCTCTGTTCGTCCTGTTGGACCAGACTCAATATTCCCTAAAAATCCACAGTGAAAGCCAATATTTCTCTTAAGGCCTGCGGCTCTCTGATTTAATAGACAGTGAGTGTTGACAGCTGGAGGGATTTAGCACTCGGTCAGAATAGTTAGCGTCTGGGGAGAGATGTGTCTCTGTGATGAAGCTGAGCAGGTTTCCATTACCATAAAACACGTTAAGTAGCTCTGACCACAGAATAAATGATTTTAGTCGCATCATTTCTGACCTCTAGTTGGTTTTAAGTGACGATTATCGAGGAGGTCAACAGAGCTCCTGGTAAATGATGACAGACACCATGAAAGCTGCTGACAATGAAGCAAATGTCAGGGAGGAGCTTGTGTTTGCTGCCCAGCTGATCATTAAAGGCTTCTCCACAGACGCTTAGGAGCAACCTCCGGTTGGACGCCACATGGAGGCTCAGTGAGGTGTTCATTAAAGCCTCAGAACGGCTCCTCATCCTCAACCATGAGATGATTCTGCCTGAGTTCATCTTCTGGAATCACTGGACCCAGAATCTTTCCATGCAAACTGGGCTGACATGAGAAAATATCCAAAAGATCAGGAACAGCTGCTGGATTATTGGGAATAATGCATCAATATCAGATTCTTTTTCACATTTCTTTTTCCACGTTTCATCCAACTGCAATGTGCTTTATTGGTATTTTACATCTCCATCAACACAAAGAAGGCAAGGCAATTTTATTTGCATGGCACACTTTCTACAACAAGGTATTTCTAGGTACTTTACATGATTAGAGGAAAAAGTACAAACAGCAATAATGCATAAAACACACACAGGGCATATTTCACTTAAAAACATTACTCAAAAGCAGACACGAATTTAGAATAAAGTAAAAATAGCAATAAAGCAAGAAGCATACACAAAACACATGATCCAAGCATTACTCAAAGGCAGCTCTGAACAGATACGTTTTTAGTTGTGATTTAAAAGAACTCAGTGTTTCAGCAGTTTTGCAGTTTTCTGGAAGTTTGTTCCAGATGAGAGGAGCATAGAAACTGAAATCTGCTTCTGAAAGCTGGGGGGGGCGGTTGGTGTAGTAACTGTAGATCTTCAACATACTTTGGTGCTAAGTCATTCAGTGATTTATAAACCAGTAAAAGTATTTAGAAGTCTATTCTCTGAGCTACAGGGAGCCAGTGTAAGGACTTTCTCTATTTTCCTGGTTCTAGTGAGGAACATGAGCAGCAGCGTTCTGGATCAGCTGCAGCTGTCTGATTGACTTTTTAGGCAGACCTGTGAAGACGCTGTTGAAGTAATCAATCCGACTAAAGATAAACGCATGAATGAGTTTTCTAGGTCCTGTTGCGACATCAGTCCTTTAATCCTAGAAATGTTCTTCAGGTGATAGAAGGCTGACCTTGTTATTGCCTTTATGTGACCCTGGAGGTTCAGGTCTGAGTCCATTACTACACCTAGATTTCTGGCCTGATCAGCAGAGGTGGGACAAAGTCATTGTTTTGCAAGTCACAAGTAAGTCTCAAGTCTTTGTCCTCGTGTCCCGAGTCAAGTTGAGTCAAAGATGAGGCAAGTCCCGAGTCGAGTCAAAAGTCCAACCATTTTAGTTTCGAGTCATTTCAAGTCCTCTTACCACAGAAATAAATGTATACAAATCATGAATGTCTGTAAGATTTGTATTTATTTAAACCTCTATTTATTCAATAACAATAATCAAACAGTAAAAAACTGAAAATTAAATTTTCACAAAAAATGCTTGTATTTCAACATCATATTGCAGTAGAACAAAGCACAGCAGCTTCAGTCCTGTATTGTATTGACCTCATATTGCAAAACAATTTAACTTTCAAATAGACACGGGTCCTTTTAACCTAAACTTTATTAAACATGTCATCAATAAAAACCTCACCCCTCAAGTGATCACTTCTGAAGAACTGGACCAGCCTGATAATGTAATTGGAATGACTCCATGGTGTGTTAAAAATTTCCCCCCCAGTTTTCATGGGAAGTAGCAGGTCTTCTCAAGTCAAAAGGCGCAAGTCCAAGTAAAGTCATGAGTCATTGATGTTAAAGTCCAAGTCGAGTTGCAAGTCTTTGCACATTTTATCAAGTCGAGTCTGAAGTCATCAAATTCATGACTCGAGTCTGACTCAAGTCCAGGTCACATGACTCGAGTCTACACCTCGGCTGATCAGTAGTTTCTAGCTGTATTAACTGAAGCTGTGTGCTGACTCTAGATCGTTCCTCTTTAGGTCCAAAAGTAATTACTTCTGTTTTGTTTCTGTTTAGCTGGAGAAAGTTATGGCACATCCATCCATTGATTTGCTCGATGCATTTAAAGTGTTTCTTCAGCTCCTGTTCACAGTGATGAACATCTCAGCAGAGCGGTGATGTGGCGACACCGCTGGGATCAGAGCCCAGCGGGGGTTCCTGGAGTAAAAGCATCTGGAGTGCAGCGATTCAGCCTCTCTAAGTGTTGTCCTGGTTGAGCTGGAGAAAGTTTTCAGCCATCCAGGATTTGATGTCTAAAATGCATAGTTAAAGTGCATTCATTGGCCGTGTGTCATTGGGAGACATGGAGATGTTCAACTGTGTATCATCAGCATAACTATGAAAGTTAGCTCCATGTCTACCGATGACGCTGCCAGAGGGAGCATATAGAGGTTAAAAAGCACTGGGCCTAAAATTGAACCCTGAGGCACACCACATGTAATCCTGTGGACCTTAGAGGAGCAGGTATCTAAACTTACCATAAAAGTCCTGTCTGTGAGGAAGGATGTGAACCATTTGTGAACAGCACCAGAGAGTCCAATCTGTTTTAAACAAGTTAAAAGAATAGTGTGGTCTACTGTATCGAAGGCAGCGCTTAAATCCAGTAGAACCAACACTGTCACCCTCTGTGCATCATAGTTTAGTCTAAAATCATTTCACTAGCATGGACCACGCTACAGATCGGAGTTTAACAGTTTATTGAAGGAATGGAGGAACGGACGGGCTGGGGAGAAGTGTCGTCGAAGACCCGGAGGAAGACTGTGTGGGGGTGCAGTCTTCGGGAATTCGTTTTTCCGAGCCTGCTCAGGACCCCCCCCAGACGGAGCCTGAAAGAGAGAGATGTTAGAAGACGAGGAATGGTAGCGAACCGGAGTGAGAAATGGAAAGGCTGCGCCCGACGGTTGAAGCTGCGAAGAGAAGGGGAAAGGGGTTCGGCAGGACCCGAAGGGGTAGGGGGAGCGGCATAATGGGGTGAGGTCAGGCCAGGGAGCGGGTCGGGAGGGGTGAAAAACGAATGAGACACGAGGAACGAGAGGCAGGCATAGTTTATATTGGGATCGCTGAGTTAATAGAGACGTGACAGATGCCCGGGGTGTCAGGTGAGACGAGTTAGAACTGATTAGGAAGTACGAAGTGGGTTTGGAGTGTGGTCCTGCTCCTGAACCTCAGTTAACCTGTTAACTCCATTTAAAATCTTCAAGAGGGCCGTCTCTGTGCTGTGGTTCACCCTAAAGCCAGACTGAAATTTCTCCAGGACATTGTGTTCATTAATAAAATCATTAAGTTGAATCTTTTCTAAAATTTTGCTTCAAAAAGGTAAGTTAGATACCGGTCTAAAATTGTTAAAGTCATTCAAATCTAAAGTGCTCTTCTTCAACAGGGGCCTCACTACCGCCTGTTTAAAGGCGGCAGGAAAGATCCCAGACTGAAGGGAGCAATTCATCAAGGTTAAAATCTTATCCCTAAAAGATCCATAAAATTGCTTAAAAAACAAGGTGGGAATTGGGTCCAAAACACATGTGGTGGGCCTCACTGATCAACAGTGTCAAATGCTGCACTGAGGTCCAACAGAACCAGCACTGTGGTTCTACCACAGTCTGTATTTATGCGGATGTCATTGAAAACTTTGACTAGGACAGTCTCGGTGCTGTGGTTACCACGGAAACCAGACTGAAAAACATCAAAGCGGTTAGTCATTGTTAGGAAGCTATTTAACTGCTGAAACAGCTTATTCAATAATCTTACTGATTAATGGAAGATTAGAGATCGGTCTGTGGTTCTGCATTAACGTGTTGTCCAGATTGTTTTTCCTTAGCAGTGATTTAATAACTGCTGTTTTTAATGCCTGGGGGAAGACACCTGACAGGAGGGAAGAGTTCATTATTTGAATCAGATCGGACACAATCACAGAACGTAGAGCAGAACGGTGAAGTAAGATTAAAATAATATTTGGCTTTGAACTTTTCTTTACAATAAAATCACAAAGAAAGTGTCATGGATTTGTGTTTATCCCCCTTCCCTCTTTCACCACTAAATGAAATACAATTTAAAGGTCAGCTACTTAGTAGAGAGAGGGCAGCTGAGTGTAATTAGCTTTAACAGACATCCAACTGTTAGAGAACCTTAGAGGAGAAAAAGACCAAGGAACACAGTGGGCATGAGGTAGGAGTGGTGTTAGGGGTAGGATGCTTCCTGTCATTGGTTTTTGACAGCGGCTGCATTTAATCTTGGTCTGAGCAAACCAGTAGTATCAGAGACGGTCTAGTTTGAAGGACCTATTAATGCAACCATCACCGAATTAATCCCAGAACAGAGAGGTTGGTTCCTCCTCAGGGTGGGGGAAGGAGAAATCCCCGTTCCCTCCGGCACTCCTCCACCTTCCAGTTCTTCATCCACTCTCCTCCAATCACCGTTTAAAAGCGTTGTAAAGCCTAACGTCTTCCTGTGTCTTTTTTCCCCCCCCCGTTTACACCCTTAATTATCGTTGGTGTGTGCCGGAGCCCGTTCCCTGCAGTGTGCTGAGAAGCTGGGTCATTACGTTCAGGGAGAGGGATGGAAGGGGGAAATCAGAGCGACTGATGCAGAGCAGGAAAACACACACACACACACACACACACACACACACACACACACACACACACACACACACACACACACACACACACACACACAGGTGGTGAGGGAAGGAGAATGTAATTAATAATCACAGTGGGAAGTGTTTCACAGCTAAATGCTTATATTTTCTCCACCCTCTCTCGGTGTGAATGTGTGTATTTGGTTCTCATTTGCATTCATGCACTTGCAGCTGTGCACAGTTCATATTTTTTGGTGCACGTGTATTTCTGTGTGAAAAATGTCTCTTTTTTTCTGTGTTCAGATACGAAAATCGTGTGAGTCAGCTCATTTCCAGCCTGATGAAAGCAGGTGTTGCTGCAAACGAACACATAAGAGACTTATCTATGGATTATTACCAGCATTCCTCCAGGGAAGGAAACTTACTGTCCTGCAAAATGCATTCCCAGTTTTCCGATTTTCCACTGCAGTTACCATTACAGGAAGATGAGCTCTTAAATCCGAGCAAAGAAAACTGAGGGGAAACAGTAGAAGAAGGGCCCTTGCCTGAAGCACGAGTTCTGGTCGGTAGTTTGATTATTTTTATGACCCTTTTTCCCAAGAGGTGAAGAACAAAGTGACGGGTCACAGACAGTCTGTCTCTGCAGAGACAATCTTCACTTCTATTGTCATTTTTCCTGCTTGTCCTGAAGGAAAAACTCACCGGCACAGACTGAGGAATGTGATGGTCACATCAGACAACATGGAGCAGATAGCTGACCTGGAATCAGTGATCAGAGCCACTTTTTCTAATGTTGTATAAAACTAAATTTGTGGAAAAAAGAGAGATCCATGTTTGCAGGACAAAGTCTATAATTAGAGTCTTTTTATTTAGGCTGGCAGTATGTCACATACTTCGGGGTCAAATCTTTTTTTTTTGCAATACCCTTTCTATGTACATATACATATTATACATTATTTGAAATGTACGATTCTTGTCATCCGTTGATGTATGCTGATCAAAGATACGATCATAACTGTAGACACAGTAAACGCTTTTTAAAACCACAGAAAACAAACAAACGTGCAACTCAACATTGAAAGCCTCATATCATTGACAGAACAGAGCCATATAAGACAAAAACTTCTTGTCTTTTTACCTCCATAAGCATACAGTTCATGTCATTCAATAAAATAGCTAGTCCATAACAGGTCTGATGTCCACAATCCAACATAATCTGCCACTGAAAACCTTGATATTTTCCCTCCTTATGTAAGTTTTCATCATAACTACCTTTAGCAGGCTCATATTAGCCTAAACAAAAAATACACCGCGTAATTCTTCTTCGTGATGTTTTTAGGCAGCTGGCACACAACAAATTGGTGCATTACTGCCACCTACTGGTATGGAGTGTGTACCAGAATGTCACTCAAGGTTGCCCCCTAAGCCTGGTGATGTATTAGCATCGTCCCTGCTTGCGCTAGCTTTACTCTTGTTTTCATCAAGCCAAGCTCTAATGTCCATTTTGGCATGCAACCGTATCAAAGCATCTTCTTTACTGCCTCCAAAAGTCCCAAATAACAGCCCACAGCGCCCTCTGCAGGTTATTTTGGGTCAATACATTGCATGATTGCAACTTAAACTGTAACTCACCCCCAAATTAACTTTCTTTTGCTGATAAACTGTATAAATGAGAGTCTAATAGTGCTATCTACATGTCTGGTCATTATTTTTGGTATTTTAGTACATTTTAGTAAAAATATTATTTTTCTACCAAACACCGTCAGTGTGGCTCCCCCCTGGCCTGCCCATTGGTACCGGGCCTGCATGTTTGCATTGGGAGAACATGCACACTCCATATAGAACCCCAGTCCGGGATTCAGACTCCGGATTGTTTCACTGCAAGGCAGCAGTTAATTATTTTCATTTACTGACTAATTCTCATTATGATTTTAAAAAAGAAGCTTTTCTGCTCTTTTGTTTATCTGCTGCAGGTTACAGAACTATTTATGACTCAGACCTACGATTTAGCCTGCTGGGGTTGCTGTGTAACACTCATTCACCAGCATGGTATTGGGAATTCACCAGTCTTGTTTGCTGAGATGGGAAGATGTCGGACACTCTTCCAGCCTGCAGAAGGGTAAACTTTTTATTTTTCATACCAGTCGACTCTATTTATGTTTGCAGCGCTGGTTATAAAGAGAGATCTTTCTAAATGAGACGAGCTGGTTTTCCACACATCTGTTTGCATGAATAACAGGATGAGACCAGCAGACTGGAACCTGAACTTGCTATAACTGAACCAGAGGGGACAACTCTCCCAGCTGGTCCCCTAGCTATGGAAAATAAAATGGGTTCTAAGTTGATTTTTTTACAGAACCTTTGTAGAACTGACTGCAGCTCCAGCAGGTGACTATGGGGTGGTATAGTAACAGTATAGTAACAGTAGATCTTCAACATACTCTGGTGCTAAGCCATGTAATGATTTATAAACTAGTAAAAGTATTTAGAAGTCTATTCTCTGAGCTACAGGGAGCCAGTGTAAGGACTTTAGAACTGGGGTGATGTGCTCTGCTTTCCTGGTTCTAGTGAGGAACACGAGCAGCAGCGTTCTGGATCAGCTGCATCTGTCTGATTGACTTTTTAGGCAGACCTGTGAAGACGCTGTTGCAGTAATCAATCCGACTAAAGATAAACGCATGGATGAGTTTTTCTAGGTCCAGTTGCGACATCAGTCCTTTAATCCTAGAGATGTTCTTCAGATGATAGAAGGCTGACCTTGTTATTGACCTTTATGTGACCCTGGAGGTTCAGGTCTGAGTCCATTACTACACCTAGATTTCAGGCCTGATCAGTAGTTTCTAGCTGGATTAACTGAAGCTGTGTGCTGAGTCTTGATCGTTCCTCTTTAGGTCCAAAAGTAATAACTTCTGTTTTGTTTCTGTTTAGCTGGAGAACGTTATGGCACATCCATCCACTGATTTGCTCGATGCATTTAAAGTGTTTCTTCAGCTCCTGTTCACAGTGATGAACATCTCAGCAGAGCGGCGATGTGGCGACACCGGTGGGATCAGAGCCCAGCGGGGGTTCCTGGAGTAAAAGCATCTGGAGTGCAGCGATTCAGTCTCTCTCTCTCACACGTTCTCCTGTGATTGCCCCTCAGCTCAGCAGAACATGTTCAAATCATGAGCAGTTAAAGGTTTCTGAGGTCTGGAAATTGCTTCTGAGCTTTTTCTCCAACTTCCCATCAACTTCTCCAGTGATGGCCGTTTAAACAGAAAAGTACGGTCAATTTTTAAAAAGTGGATGATTGTGAGGCAGTTGTGCTTCCTGCTGTCAGACGTCGGAGCGGAGCAGTAAACAGCCTCCTCCGAAGGCATGGATGGAGAGTGTTTAGGCCACATTAGCAGTCACATTGTGTTTGTGTATGAGTTAGTAATTAGAGCGCGGTGAATCTGGCTGTTACCAGGGCTTTTTCACAACAATAAAACCACTTTAACGTCAGCTGGACCAAGCCTGACCTGAATGGAGAAACATCCTCCCTCTGCAGCTGGACATGCTGTACATCACAGCTCCTACCTGATGTACAGGAGGATTCATCATATCAGCTATGGGTTGATGTTGTTTTGACTTATTTCTGCTGAAATCTATGAAATAATTTAAGTAATTCCTCATTTTCAAACAGAAAGATGTAAAACAATAAAATAAACTGCTGACCAACCAGAACATTTGTGTCGCTGCAGAAATGTTTGGACCTGATTGTAGAGTTGTTCTGCAAGAGAACTTGAACTCTCAAATTATTGGCTGAATAAACCTGCAGAAATCTGCCCACCTTTACTGAAATTGTTTCTGTTGAATCTCTGATTGAAAACCTCTGATTACTTGAACCTGCGGCTGGGATTGCGGTGCAGGTAGATTCTTGGGAAAGGAAGGCAGCGGTGGCAGACGCTATCAGGACATGAACATAAATCATGGTGTTGATCTTTGGAAGCAACACGTCGGAGGAGAACATGTTCACGCCTGTGGAGGAATGTGTTTGCTCTCACTGAGCAGTGAACACCCGGCTGGATCCATACATTCTGGTGCAGGATGCTTCACCGCAACACACACCTCACTGCTTTACATCCCCTCACACAGCCATAAACCGGAGTGAAACATGGCTGCAGGGTGGGTGGGGCTCCTTACTGGATGATGGCAGGATGTTATAGATGACGTTTCACCATGCAGGAAACTGCAGCTTGGGTCAGTTTAGCCTTTAAGTTTCTGATTAAGGTCACACAGTTTTCTCTGAGACGCAGCGACCCGGGAGGCAGTGCTAACATTTGCTGAGATGAATTTCAATATGCAAAATAATGCTGAGAAATGTCCCAATGTTGTTTTATAGATGGGGAACGACCGTGGGGCTGATTGTGATCGATCATTAAAGAACAACAAATCTGATGGGACAAATATGAAAATAAAAAGAGAAACAATGCAATTATTCGTACAGAAAAATACTGACAGCCAATAAACCTTTACACAGTTTTCATCACATTCCAGGTAGTCTGGATTAGATCCAAGCATTGAGATCAAACTGATGATGATACTTAACTTAAAGGTCAAAGTGAATCTTTTTATCAGCAGATGAAGTCAGGAGGCCAAAGAATTTCTCATCTGAGGACGGTGATAAAAGAATCTGAAGGCCGTCCATCATTCTGACAGAATAGTATTCACACCGCTGACCACTTGATGCAGACATTCGAGATGAGATAATCTGAGCATCATCTCAGACCTGGACACCGTACTCAATGCATCCCGCTAACCAGGAGCTCACAGCGTGTTGAAGTGTTACGCAGGCTTTGGAGCGCGACTGTGACCAGTGCGGCTGGTTAACGTGCTCATAAAACACAGGTTGATGCTGTGGGATTTGCTTTTCGCTGAAGTGATAGGTTGTGGCTCATGAAACGGCTAGTTCAGAGAGTCTTTCTGACTCTGATCACTTCAATTGGAAAAATTTTCCCTCATTTTAAAACTTTGGCTGAAGTGGCGCCTTATCCCAGTTTCCGGTGTGGCAGCGGATTCAGCCTTGAGAACATCTATACCCCAGTGAGAAGTAATCTGTCCAAAAATCCTAAACCTCAAGACAATAACCTCTGCACAAATCCCACCATTTGATTACACAAGAAGGTGAGCATTTCAGGTCCATACGGAGCGGGAGGAACTTTTAGTATATTTGTTTAATTTCATTTTATATATGTAGTTCTCTGTTCAGCTTGTTCAGATTAATACGAGGTTCGTACAGCTTTCCAGTTACATTTTCCATGACTTTTCCAAAACCTTTAACCAATTTTCCATGACCAAAAATAACACACTCCTGCATCAAATTAAAGTGTATTACATTCAGTTTAAAAAAGGTAAAAAAGCTCTGTTTTTCTGAATTAATGAGATAAATTTTACAAAAAAACGAATACCGCTCTGCATTTCATGGCATTACCCTGCGATAGGCTGGCGACATATCCATGGTGTACCCCACCTGGAGATAGGCACCAGTCGTACCGTGACCCTTCGAGGATAAGGGTATAGACGATGGATGGATGGATGGGAGTTCTATGCTTGTAGGCATTATTAACTGGCTAGGTAAGAGGAAGTCATACATGTCTTGTTTCTGTCACGCTGCCCTATTCCTGCCTGATTGTCTTCACCTGTCTGTCTCATCATCCACACCTGATCCTACTCACCTCCTGCCTTTAAGACCCCTCACTTCCTTTCACTCCCGGCCGGATCATCCTTCCTCCTTCCATCCTTCCTCCTAGTCCTCTATTGTCTTCATCCCCATGGTGTGTCGTCTTCCTGCCTCTTCGTCTCCGTTCACCACCATCATCACGATCTCCTCACTTTAATAAACATCCTGCACCTTCCTTCAGCGAGTGCGTTTGGGTCCATTCTCCACACACCCCGTGACAGTTTCCATCCATCGCTTATACCGCTCATCTTTTGTAGGGGGTTTGTGCCTATTTTCCAGCAGTAATCGTGTGACCTCACAGGTCACCTGTCCATCGCAGGTCTCATTTGTTGAGTTTAATTCACTTTTTCTTTGTTTTGGGATTCAGAAACTGGTAAATACTCTTGTCTCTAAACAATGTAGATCATAAGGCTTATTATTTCGTCAACTTTGCACAGACACCTGAGGACTTTGCGTTTGTTCAGTGTACTGCCCCACTTGATTCCTCCCCCCACAGTTTCTCGTTAATTCAGAAAAACAGAACTTTTTTATTCTCAAGCGAATGAAATACGCTTCCATTTTCTTTGCAGTTTTACCTAAGCATGATAATTTTTGAAAGAAGACATGCAAAACCCATTTAAATTTTAAAGTATTTTTATTTATAGATCCATTTCTTATTTCTTTTTGCATTACTTTTAAAAGTTTGAACTCATATTTTCTAAATCACCAAAACTTTTTCCAGGGCCTGGTAATTATATTTTCAAATTCCACGACTTTTCCTGGTTTTTCATGACTGTACGAACCCTGTTAATATCCGGGGCGACAAACCGTCCTCTCTTCCCCAGACATGGCCTTATCTTTTTTTTCTTTTTCCTGTTTGGCAGTGTGGAGCTCAGAATTGGTGTCTGAGTACCAAGTAGAAGCCCAACAGATTTACTTTCACAAGCGGAGCAGTACAGCTTTTGCTATAGTCCTCCACTTGATATATGTGTGAAAATTTTTTATTATGAATTGTTGGGGTTTTTATTTCCTGATGTTATGGACACAGAGACGTAAAATAAAGGGGAAGAAAGAAAGAAGATGAAAAAGAGAGGTAGTAAATAAAAAGTCAAGAGAGAGGGTGAGTTGAGAATACAAGAGAGGAAGGGGAACAAAGAAAACACAGGAAGACATTGAAGTCTGCCTCCATACCCACAGGACGGCAGAGAGAGGGGAAAAACAAAATGGAACATCGACAAAACAAACCAAACATTGTGAACTAAGAACTAAACAACCACATCACACAAAAATAGATATAAAAATACAACAACAATGTCACAGAAAAACTCATGGTACCGATTAATCAAGCTCTAGTAATGATAACCTCAGCCCAAGAATATATCCTTAAACACCAGAGACCCCACATCTATGTGTGTGTGTTAGCATGCTGGTGCATATAAGGTTTCTCCATAAGAGTGTTCGATAGCTGGTGTGAGCAGGCATCAATCCGTCTCCCAGGAATCGATGCAGACATGAAGGAGATCGGAGACGTCCAAAGGACCCCCAGAGCCCCAGGCGGACCAGGGCGGGGCCGACCGCATCCCCCAAGAGTGGAGCAGAGGAGAACCCCAGGGGAACGTCCAGCGGCTACGATGCAGGGGCTCGGGGGCCCGCAGTGACAATTCCCACCGCCAACATCCCAGTGCCCCACCCCTGCCCCACGTCGGGGCGCCCCATTGATAGCCGCAGCGGACGGACGGCATCCCCAGGCCAAGCTCAGCTGGCACCTGGACACCAAGTTGTACCAGCTCCCGAGTCCTGATCCCGCGCAACGCAGAGCGCTGAGACCAGGCATCCAACAAAGGCCAGGGCCGGTCCAACCCGCCAATGAACCGGCCACGCACGGTGCGCACAGAACAGGTGATCAAACGAGCAGAGACGCTGGATCCTGGTCCCACCGAGCCACTGGACAGGCACCACACAACAATCCCAAACGTGGCACCCCTGAAAGACACGTGGCAACCGGGTGGGATTTTATATCCTGATGAAAATGTCTGGGTTTTCATCGTTTTAAACTGAAACTGACAGGTGTGACGCATGGAATTCGACAGCCTTTTTCTCATCTGTTGCCCCCCCCCCCCCCGATCTGCTGCCTAGTGGGTGGTTCTGATCCGTTCATAGACAGAACGGACACCGGGCTGTGCTGTGCTGCCATGCGCCGCATTGTTTGCTCCTCGTTGCGCTGCGACTCTTCACAACATGTCAAAGCGCAATAGTGTAGCTTTGCAGAGGAATGCGTTTCTGTGTGGGGGTGTGTGTGGGTGTGTGTGTGTGTGTGGGGGGGGGTGTGTGTGTGTGTGTGTGTGTGTGTGTGTGTGTGAGAGAGAGACAAAAGTGGCAAAGATCCCGTATGTCCCATGTACACAAAAACTTTAATAATGCTGTGCAAAGTGAAAGTTCTTCTATAAATTGACTGAGCAGGAGGATGAAGATGAAAAGTAAAGGAAGAATGCACTTTTTTAGTCTTTTTGAGACTGCTGCTTTTTACTTTCATTATTACATTGAAAAAAAATAACAGTTGATTTCTCAGAATATTATTTAAGATTTTTGGTTAATTTTTGTCCAGGATAACTAAAAAAGCTAATTATTATTGATACTGGTATATTTTCTTATCTGGAAGAGTGGTTATTTCTAACATGTTTTTTTGGAAATCAAAGTATGGTCACCCTAGAATATGAATTAAAATGAACAAAAAAAACAACAACATACCATTGAATATGTTATAATTTAAAAAATTAAAGGGTAAAAATAGATGAGTGGATTTATTTTTGACCCGCCCAGTCAGTCAAAATGACAAGTTGAAAGCTAGTGAACTTTCCGATTTATCCTGTATGTTTTGTATTTCTGACGTTCTAAAGTTTTAGGACATCCTGAAGGTGTTTGCACTTAAAGTCCAGCTTTATCTACCAAACACAGAGAGCCACTCCAGACAGAACCAAGAACAGTTAATGTCCATCTGAACACTGATGTCTATTAAAAGTCATTTTCGCATTCTACCTTTCAGTTTTCTCTGTTATTGTTGGAAATTCTTGCCTGCCAAAGCAAAGATAAGGACAGTTATTAATTGTTCGTCAGGCTAAAAACTACACTTTAGTTTCAGGGAAACAATCATGGAGTTATTGAATGCATGTTGACGACTTAGTTTTATATTCTTAATGTAGCAGAAAAAGCTCACCAGCATTTAAGGTGGATCTCAATCTCCAAAATAACCACAGGAAATATGAGTTTATTAAACATAAGTCCAGCTGCAGCTAATTGGCCGGTTTCACTCATAACGTGTTATCATGCGTATGTTATGTACAGCAACATGCATGAATGTAAAGTAAGCTGGTAAGAGATAAAGGTGCTGGTACTCAGTCAAAGCCTCCCCCTGATAAATACAGGTTATTAAGTGCTTCCCTGCTGAGGAGGAGAAAAATCAGTAAAGTAAAACAAATTCCAGCTTCTTGAGCATCCATCTCGACCCGCCGTCGCACGCACACTCAGCTAATCTTCTCTGCTCTAATGCGCGTGGGGTCATAAAATCTGATTTGCTTCCACGTTTCTGCTGAGAGCCACTAGTTTCTAATTTTCCCCCTCCTGTCCATGCTGGGGTGTTTTTTTTACATTCGTTTAGATTCTCCCCAACATGCCGCACCAACATGTCCACATATGGCTTTTTTAAGAGTCTTCCGAATCCTCTGTCAGTCTTTTGTCTCTAAAAAACACTATTGTGTAATCTGCGTTTAACACTCGTGTCTGAAGTACTAAAGCCACGATAGCTGGTGTTATCTGGAGAATTCTATGTGTAGTCATACTGACTTTAACTGATAACGGAGATGTTCTTTTTTGGGCGTCTGACAGAGCTATAGGTGTGCATGCATGCTGCGGCAAGAGCCAGTAAGCAGACTCATTGGAGTAGGTGTTTGGGGACTTGCAAACTTCTGTTTTAACACAGAAGTAAAAAGAAGAACTAAAGTTCCCCTACCTCCAGTTTTAACACAGATGGAGGCCAACAAAGGTTCATAGTTTCCTGTCTGCAACTCAAGCAGCTCTGTAGTGAGCAACGTTCATCCTGTTTTTCTGCTCAGTTAAGGTCTTTGCACACCGGGTCCGATGCGAATAAACAACACGAAATTGCCGAAAATCGGAGGTCGAAAATCAAGGTGTTGTGTATGCACACCAGACGCGCTGCGAAATTGCGAATAAATTATGATTAAGATTCTATTTAAAAAACGTAAGGCGGCAAAACTAAAAATGAATTCAACATTAAGTGACGACGACATTGTGTTGATAATGATGGAGAAAGAAAAGAAGAAAAGAGCGCATTGGGTTCATCCTATTCTAGAGAAGAGAGGAGAGTTTGGAGAGTACACAGCCATTTTGTATACATTGATTTATTCACCATCTTCATATCCAAGTTCTTCAGCAATGGATCGCCACACATTATCCTTATAATCGTCGTCCTTGTAGTTTTTCTCTTTTTTATTAAAGAGACCGGGCTGCTGGGACACAAAAAGGATCAGACGCTCAGCCATGGTGAAGAAAAAATTAGTTACTTCTATGAAAGTGACACTTCAGTTCTCGGCTCTGATGACGCCATCACCACGCCTTCTCTGATTGGTCAAGTGTTTATCTGTCGGATACGAGTTTTTAAAAAAACAAATCCACCTCAATCCGAAAAAATTTAACTCGCAAAATCGCAGAATGGAATTTCGTCAGTGGTGTGCACGTCCCATTGACTTTACACTGATTCAAAAGAAAATACTGTCGTGCAAATTAATCCCACGAAAAAAAATGGAGCCGGTGTGCAAAGACCTTTAAACAGGTGCTCTCTGCTCCAAAAAAGAAAAAGCCTATATAATTGAGTTTTCTTCTTACACAACCATCCCATTATTACACCACATACTGGGTTTTGAATGGGGACAGCTCTCTCTATGGAAGACGTGTGAAGAATGAAATCTCACACCTGCTGCTTGCTGAATCCACCACCCAAAAAACGTTGTTGTGGGATCCTTTAGGCACTCTAACCAAGCTGTGAGAGGAACACAAGTAAAACCAGCAATAAGTAGGAAAGTTCAGATGCAGATGAGTGGGCCCCAGGGAGAAGTTCAGCTTCTGTCCAGTATGGACTGTTTGGTGGATGAAGACGAGGCCTGAGTGGACATCACCAACTCCCCGTAGCAGGCGTGTCCAACTCCAGACCGCCAGACCAACTATCCTGCCACTGTCAGATGCATCCCTCTCCAGGACCAGAATTAGAGCCTCTCAGCCTGTTGGCTTCTAAAAGCAGCTAATTTGTGACATGTTTTAATTTATATCTATAATCCCAGATAGAATAAATATCAAACAAGATTGCTGTATTTGTTGAAAATCCAGTTTACAGAGCTGACATGTAAACCACTGACATGTGAGCCTGAATTCTTGAGTTTTTCTATTTTCATCCTCTGTCCCTCGCTGTCGTCAGTTAGAGCAATGAGTCAGCAAAGAAACGTCAATCAGTTTGTTCTTCTGCCGCTCCCGGGACACTCAGACAGCAGACGGGTCAGAACCAGACAACACAATAACAACATGTGGTCTGGGCTTCAGTCTGAGCTGCACAGACTGGAAAAGATGTCCAGAAACTAACAATGATACACGGGACAGACATGAGTCTTCCAGATTGGGACCAGAAAGCAACACCTGCATGGTCACAATGGAGTTACTATGACAGTGAGGCAGAGAGGCTTGGTTTGTCAGAGAGGAAAAGAGTGTGCTGGAGGATGCTGATGCTGCCAGAAGGAGCAGAAAGCAGCAGGTGATGACTGTGAGTTGGGTTTTCAGAGGTGCACCACAGGACTCAAAGTGCTGCAGCTGCATGAAAAAACTAAAATGAAAGCAAACAAGCAGAGAAACAAACAAACAAGATGAGGGAGAGATTGACGAAGATACTCATCAGGGGTCTCGTTTATAAAGAATTCTTAATAACACTGTACTAAAGCCCAACAAAAAAAGTTTACTAATAAAAAAGAAAATCAGATCTATAAAACCTTGAATACGCCCAGCTTCATGCAATTCCAGCTTTATAAATCCCACCCTTCCTAGAAATGTACTCAGGTGACTTTGGATCCCATCCCTCCTCTTAACCGCCCACACTCTGCCATAAACAGTCAATGCAAAGTACCCAATGAATACTCTGCACAGAATTAAAGGCACACTCCGCAACTTTTACACCTTAATATAATGTTTTTTTCAAAAGTTATGGTGGAATTTTATCATATTATGTTCATTTTTAGAGTTATCACCACCTTACAGGGGTCCTTGGCTTTTTTCTGCACTATAGAACTTTTGAACTTCCGCCGCTGGAAGTGTTCTGCTTTACGGCAGAGTCGTACGGCCTCGCTGTTTAGAGACCGTAGAGATGCTGATCCACCAAAGAGACCGAGAAATCCCAAATCAGAAGAAGCTAGAAAAAGAGAACATGATAGAGAGAGAGCAAAGACCAAAGTAAATATTGGGCCGCCTGAAGAGGGCGACAGAGAGCAAATATCATGAAAGTGGCGGAGTATGGCTTTATGTCTGTATGATCTATTCAATTCATTTCATTTCAGTTTATTTATATAGCGCCAATTCACAACAGATGTCATCTCAAGGCACTTAACAAGAAGTCATTTCAATACATTTATACAAACATTCCAATCAGTTAAAAAGTTTCCTATTTAAGGAATCCCAGCAGATTGCGTCAGTCATTGGCGTGAGGTTGGGCCCCGTTGATGCAGACTTTCCAACCACAACAATCCTTCAGCAATCCCTCATACTGAGCAAGCATGTAGCGACGGTGGAGAGGAAAAACTCCCCTTTAACAGGAAGAAACCTCCAACAGAACCAGGCTCAGTAGGAGCGGCCATCTGCCACGACCGTCTGGGGGTTTGAGAAGACAGAGCAGAAACACAGAAGGAACAGAAGATCTGATATAAGAGAACTTTCTATGTTACAGAAAGTAAAAAGTTGATAACAGGACACAGTGGATGTTCAGTTACTGGGGGGATCATCCCAGTCGATGCCCCCCGTCCAACAGGGCATTGCAACGAAGCAGGATACCAGACCAGGTATATCTGTATATCTGTGGCATTTCACGGGTAACCATGGCAACTAAGAGGTCGAGAAAAACAGTCCCACTGAGACTGACATCAATGTGCATGTGGTATAAGGTTGGATGCACAAACAAACGTTTTATTGCAATCAATCAATCAATCAACCAATCAATCAATCAATGTTTATCTATTTAGAGTTTCCTCAGCCAAAAGGCGACCAAAGTGCTTCACAATAAAAGACAAACATATAGTTTGCATCTGCATTTCTGGTTATCGCCACAGCACTGGCAAAATGGATGGAGCCTACAGCAAATTTCAGTGGGCGATGTTCATCGCATTGTCAATGCCTTTTCATCAGCTCCACAAAGCAAGCGTGAAAAGGGCTTCAAATTTTATATTTCCCAGTATGTGCATAATTACAAAAGTGAGTACACATCACGCATTTATGCTAACTAGCGTGAACTTAAGCCGGGGCTTTACAAACATGTTTTGTTAAATCTATTATTAATAGGTTTGTTGTTTGTATGTTTTTTTTCTTTTCTCATGTATTCAGTAGGGCTGTCAAAATTAACTCATTAATGTGGGTCGTTTTTTTTTTTTTACACAATTAACACATACACAGAATACCTCGCAGTTTATCCTAAATATCACCCCGCGCTTTGTTCACTTCTCCTCACTAAACAGCATGACAGGCTCAAGGCGGCATCTGGATGGTAAGAGAAGTGTGTGTGTGTATGAGCACGCATAAATGACGTGAGTATATTATTATTGACGTAGAAAAAAAAGTTACCTTGTGTGATATCATATATCCTCTGGTGATGAAGAAAACCGCTACATACAAAATGTTTGTGTGAGGCGCAGGGACTGCACTTGCTGCCGGAGCTCCTCGATCTCTTTGACAATGGTTTCATATTTGATTCGGTCAACAACCAGGGAATAACTGGCCGCATAGTCGTGGTCTTCTGGTACAGGAGCAGGGGCCTCTTCCTCTTCCAACTCTGCCCACACTCCAGTTCGCTGCCTCTTCTTATAGTTGTTCCACTGGAATAACGTGGATACAGCATTTGGCAAAAGGCTTCGCTTACCAGTTGGCCGACTACACACCCTAGTGTTTGGTGTGACCACTAACCCAACACGTCTTATTTTGCTGATCCATGCTTTGCGCAGATGATCCTTTTTTTAAAACTGATGGAAGCTCAACAAACTATTAAATCGATTTGAAGCAGTACACAATGGTACACAACTATCATGCTGCCCGAATCTCCCTCCCCTAATAATCGTCCTCTCCTGTGTCTCTCCAGTCATTCACCCCTGATCCTACTCACCTCCTGCCTTTAAAACCCGTCACTTCCCTTCACTCAGCGCTGGATGATTGTATTGTCTTGTCTGCCGTCTTGTTCTTGCCTGATGTCCTGTCTCCTCGTTCCTGCCGTCACCACCACCACCATCATCATCATCATCATCATCATCATCACCTTTAATAAACATCCTTCACTTTTCATCGGCGTCTGCGCTTGGGTCCTTACTCCACACATTCCTGACACACAACAGTAGCAACTACCTCCTCCACCTTCACTACATTGATATTTTGTGGTGTTTTTAGCCAAGATGACTTTCTTTTTTATGGACTCCATTAGCATGTCGATATGTAGAATGCCAACAGAAAACCACCATACTAACTTCCGGTCTAATACCTGGAAGTAAGCATTTTCTCGTGCATAGGGTCTATTCTAAGTTCTATCATACAGCAGTAATTGTCCACACGCAAACGCTTGAAATGAAGAAAACGCAATTCTTACTTTGGTCGGAGTTTTTATAAAGAATCGTTTCCGGTGCCCTAAATCTGTATTTTTCTGTGGTGATATAAAAAGATATCTTTGATTTGGGGGAGACCCGGCTACGTGTGGACAAGGCCTAAGTTTTTGCCATTGCCTTTGATAGAAAGTCTCAGTGGGAGGGGCTCAGCAGCGCTCCGATCTCATTGGTTAAGAGAGTTTGTAGTAAGTGGCTCAAGCTGTTTGCCAGACTGGAGGAACTAGGGCAGGCAGCTCCTTAATATATACATATATATATTTATGTATATATATTCCATGTTTTGACATGTTGTACATTACATCTGAAGTATATCTAAAGCTTTGAATGTAGACTTTACAATAGAAATGGCCACGTATGTACATTGTTAGCTTAGCATGGAGTTAGCTCAAGGTGGTCTTGTGTTAGCAAGCATTAATTTGTATCCCAATGTGCCCAGCTTAATGAAACCATTCAAACCAGGAGTGAAATTATGACAACTCTTACAACGATAAAGTAGCAAAGTTTACCTAAACCTTAGTAACAAAACTAGTACTAATTTAACATTTGTATTGCTCAAAAACGTTATCATACAGGATTATTTTCTTTCTCCAGTACCCTCTATCAGTACTTTTTACATTTTTAGCTTTGAGAAGACAAATAATAGCGATAACCATGAGGCAGTTTGATACAATAGTAATGATGGGGAGAAAGCATGTGCTGTTTCTTGCCTTGTTATCTAGGCTCCTTTTTCTTCATTGATTTTTAACAGTTTAAACCTCTAAAAGGATGGATAATGTCAATATGTGTTGTTGGTGGCGGACAAAGGAAGACAGTCACTGCATCATGTTTTGAAATTAATCATATAGTTGTTTTTATTAACAAATATGATTTCTGGAGACAAGCCAACCTCAAAAAAGTGTTGTTTCCTAATTTTAAAATTAAATTATTCAAAAAAACAAAACAAAGTACTCAATGAACGTGTGTAAGGAAGATATATTTTTAACTGCTCAAGTTAATATAAATGTCCTAAAGTTATTTGTTTATTTGTTTATTGACTGTGATCCTTCTCTGTGTTTAGGACATGAAGCAGCATAAGAAGGTGGAGGAGAGTTAACTAACCAGTTTTCACTGGTTCTGTTTCGTTCCATGGTTTCTTGATCCGCTCACATGTTAGAAAAAGGGTTGAAGAGGTGACATTTTGAGAAGCTCCTCTGTTGACAGAACCGCTTCATTCCCCATAGACGCTGTGATCTTTTCCCTGAAAGTGTCGGTCCGGCCTTCTCTCCAGATCTCAGTGGTTTGCAGCTTCCACCAACAGACCTTCAGCAGCCAACACGCACGTTGCAGCAGGCAAAGCAGAAACAAAATGAACATGTTTTACTAAAACCCTGAAATGTTCATTCATCCTCGGAGGCGTGCTAACACTGCTCCTTTCTCATTCTCCCACTCGCTTCTGCATCACATTAATCAAGGCAGATATGCAAATGATTCTGGAGCTGTGCCTGATAATCGAGCGGTTTCTCAGCAACAAATGAAATGAAGGCAACTTGGTGGAACAACTTTGGGTCAAAACAGTGAATAAAAAAGCAGAATCGACAGCCTTGGGCTGTTTTAACAGATTCTCAGATCACTGGAATAGATTTACATGCTCATTCAGTGAACATGTTGATCCTAACTGACCTAAAACTAATTTATCTGATTTGATGTCTAGAAATTAATCAAATCAAATCAAACTTTATTTATAAAGCGCTTTTCATACACAAATTGCAGTTCAAAGTGCTTTACAGATTTAAAATGAAGCCACATAAACCACATTCCCATCATGTGCCCACAGATTTAAAAGCACGATCATAGTTATACCCATCTCCCCCGAACCCAATCCTCATGCAAGCACACACGGACTGAGTACAGATGAGCCTGGTAAGGAAGAGCCATCAAGGGAGCTATCTGCACAGGCAGCAGCAGATCAACAGCAGCAGCCAAGGCACCCAGGAAGCAAGGCCGAGACCCCCACCTCCACCAAGCGGTTCCTGGAGATCACCCAGGCAGCCGCAGCCGACCACCGCTCCCAGGGCAGAGGGCTCCCACAGAGGAAACACTGGAAGGAAGATTAAAATAACCGGCTAAAATATAAAAATGAACAGTGGATAAATATGATAAGATTAAATAGTAAAACGCTGATAAAATGCATTAAATCAAACATGCAGAGCAATTGAATAGACTATAATAAACAATAATCAGTTAAAAGCTAAGCTAAAAAGGTGAGTCTTCAGTCTGCTCTTAAAAACATGAATGTTCTCTGCGGCCCTGAGGTTCTCCAACAGCCTGTTCCAGAGATGAGGGCCATAATAATGGAAAGACGCCTCACCATGCTTGTGTGTCCTGACTTTAGGGATGACAATGAGATGGCTGCCAGAGGAGCGCAGCGACCGCGAAGGTTCGTACGGTAAAAGCAGCTCTGAAAGATAAGAAGGTCCAAGACCATTAAGACACTTAAAAAACATTGAAAGAACCTTAAAATCGATCCTTAAACATACAGGGAGCCAATGCAATGAATTTAGGACAGGTGTAATGTGTTCCCGCCTCCTGGTCTTCGTCAGGACACGTGCAGCCGGATTTTGTAGAAGCTGTGAACCTGAGATACTCTTTTTGGAAAGACCAGAAAGCAGGGCATTACAGTAATCAATTCTACTGGAGATAAAAGCATCAGTGTCTCCGTATTGGCCCGAGAGAGAATGGGGTGGACTCTGGAGATGTTCTTTAGATGATAAAAACCTATTTTAGTAATATTTTTAATGTGAGGGATAAAAGTCAGCTCAGAGTCAAAAATCCCGCCCAGGTTCTTCACTTGTAAAGAAGAATCAAAAGACAGTGATTGTAGTTTTGGTAAAAGTTTCTCTCTCTGAGCCTCAGGACCGATGACTAAAACTTCAGTTTTGTCCTGGTTGAGCTGGAGAAAGTTTTCTGCCATCCAGGATTTAATGTCTAAAATGCAATTAAAAACTGCATCCATTGGCCGTGTGCCATCGGGAGACATGGAGATGTATAACTGTGTATCATCAGCATAACTGAAAGTTAACTCCATGTCTCCTGATGACGCTGCCAAGAGGGAGCATATAAAGGTTAAAAAGCACTGGGCCTAAAATTGAACCCTGGGGCACATCACATGTAGTCTTGTCTGCTTGTCTGTAATGTCTGCTTTTAATTTTGTATTAAACATTGTAATAACATGTAACTGTTTATTGCTGATTACATTTTATACTTTTCTTTTGTACGTTAGCTCATCTGTTTCCTGCTACTCCATACTAAGCAGAATGAGAAGAAAGCTGCAACCACCTTCATCTTCTCCAGGAAGATTTTAGGCAGTCCTGAACTTCTGAGAGAAATTAATATTTCCAACATGACATCAGTTTATAGTTTTGGACCTGATGCTCAAACAAGCTAAGCTGAACTCTGAGCCTCTCTGATTGGACAGAAGTTCTTACATTATCTCTAAAAGTTGGCAGAGGCACATTTAAAAGATAATCATGTCGTCCACCATTCTAACAATCCTACACAGACATTAATGGATGAAGATCTTCCTCTCAATCTTCCACTCTGTTCTCTACCAACTACACAGACCTTAACGTCAACTCAAGAAATCAGCAACTGACTCCAGGTTGGAGCTAGCAAACCCAGCCTATGTTTGTTTTGGCCCAAAGCTCAGAGATGGAACACCTGACACCTGTTCTCAGAGGGGATCCAAATGCTGGAAGAGGAGCAACACCCACTACCGTCCAATAAAAATAAACCCAGACCTAGCGCCAGAGGAATTTAGCTGGAGGGGCCAAGAAAACGTTACATATTTCCGGATGAAATCTACCCTTTTTTGTTGACACCCTCTGTATATACATACACATATTATAAGTCATTGGGAAGATGACAGTGTTATTATTCCACTGATGCAAGGATAAAATCACAGCTGTAGACAAAGTAAACGCTTTTGTCAAACCACTCAGAAATCAAGGTAATGTGCAACTTATTGTTCCAAGCCACATTTCATTGACAGAACAGAGCCATCTCGAACGAAAACAGTATTTTTGTATCCACAAGGGTCCAATTAATGTACCTCAGTAAAACTGCTAAATCTGTGTATTGTTCGTCCTTTCCATTTTCGATTGACAAACAACAATTAAAAAAATTAAAATGTGATTTTTTTGTTTTTTGTTTTTTTATATCAGATACAAAAAATGAAAAAGGTCATGTTTTTCATATTTTAAGTTTTAGTCTTGGATCAAAAATACAAAATTGAAAAACGGGCCGCATGACGGAATTCGGTTTTAATATTTGATTCCTCGGACCTTTACTGCGACTATCAGATTCTGTGACTCTAGGGGGCACAGTTTAGCTGAGTCCTCCTGAACGAACATAGTGCCCCTCAAGAGCACAAGCTCGATACGCAATCTATGTAAACCTCTTAATGTGTCCATATGCACTCCTTACCTCCATTATACTCCCTGAACGATACAAATTACGAGTCATATCTGGCCCGGGTCTGTTGGTTTTTAAAAGCACTATCATAAACTTAAATGACAGTTAATTGAGAGAAACTTCAAACTAAAAGTTTGGACGCCTGTCTGTCTCTTTGTTCCATGCTGCAGAATCAGCATGGTGGGGATCAGTTCATCTGGTGCAGAATAAAAACCATCAGCAGAAGCTTTGCACCATCTCAGACATGTAGAGAGTTTCTAAACAGAAGCAGAGTCCTACAGAAGCCACTTTAACGTCCCACTGCTTTAGTTTCAGTCTTCCTTTCTCCGTTCGGTAAAACTGGCGGCGCTCTCTGTCTTACTGAACCGAAGTCACTCAGTTTCATTTCCTCATCGCCCCCCACGGTGCCACTGCTGCGACTCCTGTTGCCGCTGGCGCATTCCACTCCTCTAGACTGGAGGAACTAGGGCAGGCAGCTCCTTAATTACTTCATTAATTTTAATCTGATCCAATTAATTACATTTTTCAAGCTCTCCCAGCTCTTCGTCTGAGCTGGTTGGAAGTTCTCTTGGAAGCCAAGTGCCACTGTGGGAGACCTTGCCTGTCCTCTGTTGTGTCAAAAAAAACTCCCCTCCCCCTCCTAAATCAATTATTTCTCTCCGCTGACCAAATAAAGACCCCCTTCTCTGTTGTTATTCTGTAATTATCCCGCCCTGTGCTCGGTCCAGTTTTTTTTTTTGCTTTGACAGCACTTGAGTTGCTCAAACTGCAGCTTGTTAGTTTAACCCCTCTCAACCCCTAACAGACCCCGCCGGCAGCCAGGCGAGTCGGTGCTGCTTCACGCCTCTGCCTTTTGTCAGAACACGGGGGGGGCTTTGCTTTGTGGGCAAAATATTTTCAGAACATCAGCAGGAGATGACTCAAATGTTGTCGCTCAGAGGAACTCTGCTCAGAACTGCTGGGTAACTTTCTGTCATTTTCCTAATCGGCTCAGGTTCATCGGTTAGACGGGTTTGATCAGTCTGGCCTTGTGGTGATGTGATTTGGGTTTCTAGTTATTATACAGGCTTAAGTGCTGCTGAATAGGCTTTAACTTGTAGCTGCTGCAAGTGAACACACCTTAAATGTGTGTTGAAACCAGATATTTACATACACTGTGTAAAAAAACACACAACCTTTTCCTCTCACTGTCTGACATTAAATCAGATTGAAGACGTCCTGTTTTAAACTCGATTTGCTAATTAACAAAAAAGATGACAAAGAATGTTTTTATAATTCTATTCAAGTGTAGAAATTCACATCCAGTTCTTTATTTTTTTATCAGATTCACCTTTTAAGCTGATAACTTGCATCAAATATTCTACGTTGCTTTCCACAGGCATCTCACTACAGTTTATTTGAATTTTGGCCCATTCCTCCTGACAGATCTTGTGTAACAGGGTCATGTTTGCAGATTTCCGTGCTCACACACAACTTGAACTAAAAAGGTTCTCTGAGACTGAAATCCCAGAGATTGAAAGCGGTGACCTTCTGGCTGTGTGTTCAGGGAATTGCTAGTAAAACGATGGGTGTCCAAGCTCATAATTCCAGCCTGACGGGTTGGGACGTTGCTTCTGCTTTCCCACATACTGTTATTTCCTCATGATAATGTTTTATCTATTTGAGGAAGGCACAACTCCCTCCTGCAACTAAACACATGATGCTTCATAGCTAAGATGATTTCTGAGGGTTTACCATTTTCCCTTCATAATGATGACGGTCATTCTGGGCAAACAATCCCATCAGACCACAGGACATGTCCCTACAATACAAAGTCTTTGTTTCCATAAACGGCAAACTCTGAGTGGCCTTTCAGATCAAGTCAGTAAAGATTAGGGGTGTAAATGTATGCCAGAAATCTCAGTTCGGTATGTATCTTGGTTTCAGTTTCATGGTTGGGTTCATTCTTGGTAGAGTCAGGGAACATTGTGGAAAAACCCCCAGAAAGGACTCCCAGCTATCACTAAACTCTGCTATTTGGGAACATTAATGGTTTCTCATGAAGCTACAGTAGAAAAAGAAAGATGGACCGTACCGGAACTTTGTCAGCGAACGCATCTTTCAACAGCAATAAGGTCCATAACGCGCTCTGCACTGAACTGAATGACTCACCTGAAACAATGTCAAGCTGAGTGGAAACATCACTGATACAAGAGAAAAACCAGCTGATGTCCAACATGGCTACCAGTAGCATCCAATCAGCCCAAACTCCATATTTTGGATAAAACGCAAGTCGGAGGAATCCCAGTTGATGAGAAGGGATTTTCCTACCAGCTGCCCATGCTGCATTCCAGTACAGCTGGGAGAATAGGCTGTCGAAATATCAAAACAAGTCCAAAGTGATTTAAACATGTTTTGAGCATGTGTTTATATTGTTTCAACTCTGGCTATTTCTTTTTGTACTATTTTTTAAATCTCTATTCAGTTCAATACTTTCACCATTTTTAAGTTATTGAACATAATAAAATCTAAATGTTTTCTGGAATTGAAAGGAAGGAATTCAGGAAATTGGTTCTTTGCTTAATGCTGATCAACTTAAAAATAAAAAACTCATTGCCATGCTGCCCTATTCACCCTCTCCTCATCATTATCCTCACCTGTATCTCTCCAATCATCCAGACCTGATCTTCCTCACCTCCTGCCTTTATTATCATTATCGGGTCATTATCGTTGTCTCCATGGTGTGTTGTCCTGCTGTTACCCTGTCCTGCCTCTCTCTTCCTGCCGTCATCATCATCCTCATCCTCATCATCATCATCATCACCTCCTCCACCAGCAGTGCACTTCAAAAAACATTATTGCACCTTTTACCGGCGTCTGCCGGCGTCGGCGTAACGTTTCGTTACACCCTGACTCATTACACATTGTTTGTCTGATTGTAAGTAAACAGATTGAGATTAAAGAATAAGAAATAAAGAAGAATTAAAACTGAACAGGAAATTTGATCAAGTTCTCTTTATTAGTAATCACTGCAATGATTATCACTCTAAATCCAAAAATCGTTAACTTCTTTTAATGTGGATGGTTAAAGGGAGCCATCATAGAAAATATCCTGGAAGGCTGTTACAGTTTTTCTCTGTGGACACGGACCCATCATCTGCCAAGAGCTCGATCATCCAGAACAGAGCTGCTGCTTCTCCTCAATGAATGGAGTCGGCTGAGGTGGTTCATCTGATCAGAAACATTCTACTGGAAGGAGACACCTAATCAGAACCAGGCAGAATGTCCTCTAGAGCTGTGTGATATCTAACACAGAAGGAGCTGGAGAGAGTCCCTGGGAAGAGAGACGTCTTCCAGGACCTGGAACCTCCTCAGCACCTGACATAAAGACAAACCAGTCACAGAAAGCTGCTCTTTAGCTGGTTTGATTGACTGAAATCTGCCACTGATGGTAAGAAAACTGATTTCAGAAATATTTCTGGAAGGTTATTTTTGTTTCCAAATTCAGATCAATTTGGTTCTGTCTTATAAATCATCTAGAAAATATGCAAAAAAAGCTGAATGTTTCCTTTAAGATGCTCAGCATGAATCATAATTTCCTTTAATTACTCATATTAACCTAAAATCTAATCAAATAATTTGAGCCTGGAGACGTGGAAGGTGGGGTGAACCTGCAACGTAGAGGGCAGTTTGAGACGTACAGCCACCGGGTTCACAATCTTGGCAACGGGAAACGGACCTACAAAACGGGGTGCCAGCTTGCTGTTCTCAACCTTAATGGGCAGATCCTTTGTAGAAAGCCACACCTTCTGACCCACCAGGTATCGTGGGGCTGTGGAGTGGTGACGGTTGGCATTCCGGGCATAGACAGCAGAGGTCTTGCAGAGTGCCGCTCGGGCCCGCTTCCATATCCTGAGACAGCGACGTGCAGACACATGGGCAGCAGGAACCTTAGTAGCCCTTTCATGAATGGAGAGAAACGGGGGCTGACAGCCATAGACAACATGAAAGGGTGACAGACCTGTAGCACTTGAAGGTAATCCAATGATTGCATACTCCACCCAAGGTAAGTTCTGGGACCACCGACTGGGAGTGCTGCAATGCCCTGTTAGACGGGGGGCATCGACTGGGATGATGCTCCCAGTAACTGAACATCCACTGTGTCCTGTTATCAACTTTTTACTTTCTGTAACATAGAAAGTTCTCTTATATCAGATCTTCTGTTCCTTCTGTGTTTCTGCTCTGTCTTCTCAAACCCCCAGACGGTCGTGGCAGATGCCCGCTCCTACTGAGCCTGGTTCTGTTGGAAGTTTCTTCCTGTTAAAGGGGAGTTTTTCCTCTCCACCGTCGCTACATGCTTGCTCAGAATGAGGGATTGCTGAAGGATTGCTGTGGTTGGAAAGTCTGCCCAACCTCACACCAATGACTGACGCAATCTGCTGGGATTCCTTAAATAGGAAACTTTTTAACTGATTGGAATGTTTGTATAAATGTATTGAAATGACTTCTTGTTAAGTGCCTTGAGATGACATCTGTTGTGAATTGGCGCTATATAAATAAACTGAATTGAATTGAAAATTGAGTGTCCATGCAGAGGATGCGTAACTTAGACTCAACCTCCTGGTTCATCCTCTCCGTCTGGCCATCAGTCTGAGGGTGAAAGCCTGCAGAGAGGCTAATGTCAATACCCAGGATGGTGCAAAATTCACCCCAAAAACAGGAGACGAATTGTGGTCCTCTGTCAGACACAATGTTGCAGGGAATCCCATGAATCCTGAACACTTCTCGGGTCTATCACATCAGCGAGTTCAGAGGCAGAAGGTAACTTGTGAAGGGGTATGAGGTGGATCATCTTGGAGAACCTATCAACCACAGTTAAGAGAACGGTGTTACCTTGAGACAGAGGTAAGCCAGTGACAAAATCTATAGAGATTCGGGACCATGGTCGATGTGGAATCTTTTGGCTGACTTTAGGTATTCCAAGTTCTGGTGGTCTGTCCAAACAGTGAAAGGATGTGTGGACCCCTCCAACCAGTGCCTCCATTTCTCCAGTGTGAGTTTGATAGCCAACAGTTCTTGGTCTCCAACATCACATGGGTGTAGCTTGGCCTCATCTGCAAACCGCTGCGACAGGACTGCCCCAACACCGGTGTTCGAAGCATTGACCAGAACTACGAAGGGGTTGAAAGGATCGGGGAAACGCAGGATAGGAGCTGAGGTGAAGAGACCCTTAAGTTTCTCGAAAGCCCGTTTGGCTTCTGTAGACCACTCGAAACGAGTCCTTGTTGAAGTGAGGTTATGAAGAGGGGCAGCCACTGCACTGTAGCCCTTGATAAAGCGTCTATAAAAATTTGCAAACCCGAGAAACCTTTGAAGCTCCTTTATGTGGGAGGGATGAAATCATGACATCATGTGGAAATAACTCAGATCTGACTAATTTTAGACCTAGATAAAACTTTACAAACATACAATAATTAGTACTAAAAGCTGCATCCATACATTGTTGAGGAGGATCACATCAATGTTTCACTAGTTTACAACAGTTGACAAGTCCAGCGGTAAATGTGTGGAAATACAGAAATATGAAGCAAATACAGTTCGGTTGGAAGAATGAAATGAAATGTTTCCAAGAGGCCGAAAGGTCGCCTGGTTCTGGCTGTTCCTGCTGGGCTGAGCTGGCCTGCACAGAACCTGAGCAGATCATTTATTTTTTTGCTAATAAAAATTCAACACCCACTGTACATGCACCATTACTATTTCTCTTTACTTAAAACAAAGCCTATCTGTTGAAGAGTTGAAGTTGTGTCAGGATCTCTTGTGTCAGTTGTGTCAGAAATTCCCCGCGACGTTTGGGCCCTTTTTACTCACACTCTAAGTACCTTAATACTGTATCAAAGGATCGTTTGCCGTAACTCAGCCTTGTTTTAGGATTGCAGCCCCTACAAGGCGGCCCTTCTGTTAGCATTAGCACAGAACGACCGAGTTTTGGTGGGCGGGGCCCAGGCCATGCACCTCTATTGTCAATTGAGTCTCTAACGTCCGCATCTGATGAAACATTGACAGACATGCATTTGCGCACCACAAATTGCCCAAATTCTAATATTATGCATTAAATGTAATTAGGTTTAGGCCTAATTATATTGTGTGTTGAACAATAATCTGTTTACAAATTACAGGCCTAATCAAATATTTGATCATCCATCCGTCCTCATTACGTCTCTAGCTTCACCCCGACAGTAATGGCTCAGTTATCGGCTACTGTAATGCCGTTTCAATTTGATCCGGAATCTGATCCGGATGCCGAGGCACCTGAGGAGGAAGCAGAAAGGTGATCCAGACAGACGTGCTGCACGGAGGGGAGGGGCTGTGTGTGTGTGTGTATGTGTGTGTGTGTGCGTGTGTGTGTGCGTGTGTGCGACAGAGACGTGAGTGACAGAGAGACGAAGAGAGAGCAGGGAATGAATACGCTGCGTGTTTTAAATAGCGTAAAAAAGAAAAAACGAAACGTGAATGAAACGAAATGTGACGGTCGGTGTTGATTTTATTTTTTTATTTTTTGGGTCGGTGTTGATTTTATTTTTATTTTTTTATTTTTTGGGTCGGTGTTGAATCTGTGGCGGTCGGAGTTTAATCTGTGGCGCACCGCCACCGATTCGTCATGTTTGGGAAACACTGGTATAAAACAGCTGAAGGACATTATTGCGGAAACATAGGCTACTTACTTGTATAGGGATATTTGCTGGTTCACGGAGAGTTGGTATTGATCCTGGTAAAAGTTTAAGACGATCTGCGACTCCACTGCTGTATTGTCCCAAGTTAATAAAACATCCGTCAGAGAAATGTTTGCCACAAACGACCACGCGCTTTGGGAGTCGGTCGGGTACATTCCCTGCATAAATAAAGTCCATCCACAAGCTTTTCAGTGGGGAGGACAGTGTCGATGCGGTCTGGACTCCATGCTGTCGGTTTGTTGTTTGCCTTTTACTGTAGCTCTTGTTGTTTAGGTTGTAATACGCACCGCGGGGGGAGGGGCTTGGAGAGTGTAGTTCAGATAAGGGGGTAATTGCCTGGAACTCAGTGACGACATATGCCGAAACGTGTGGTCATATGCTGAACTGCAAAACAGCCCGTTTCTGAGTGCTAATTTCACTATGTGGGCAGACATACCTGGGGACAAAGGAAACACTAATCAGTCATTTTAACCCCTTAGGGGACATAGGCAGGCTGGGGAAACTAAAAAATATGACCAAAAAACTCAAAAAATGCATTTCATGCCAGGGCCACTTTAGAGATCTCCACAGCTCAGGGGGGCTAACTCTACTTTTCTATAGCGGTGTTGGCAACTTTGAGAGATTTCGATTTTTAAAGTCAAGAGATCAAGTAAATTCATAATTTATTCAGCACAATGTTTTCAAGATTTCTGAAAATTTGCACAGGGACCTAACAGCCTGTATCAAGGGGCCCAGTAAGTCCATACACCTGG
>OY747708.1:2927500-3045000 GCA_963556495.2 Valencia hispanica | reverse complement strand
TTTAAAGACATTTTATGGATGCCATCTTGGGTATCTGTTGGCTTTTAGTTACGCATGCATTTTTGTGACCCATGCTCATGACGTTGGCGTGTCCTGACACCGTGCAGATTGACTCGCTGAAATCTTTGGGGTGTAGAGTGTGCTACCTCTCTAGAGCGGCCACAGAGCGACAAGAAGCAGTCCTTTTCGAGGGGCGGTTAAACGCACAGTGTGATCCGGGCTTTAGATACAAACTCACCATATGGCCAAACAGCTCCTGGACCAAAAAAACCCCAAACCTGCAACAAAACAATAACATCTCCTCAGATTCACATAAATTCTCCCCTGCTTGCCTGACATATCACATACACGCACACCCGTTGTCGTCTTTCCTGCATGCTTTTCCTTTTAATAAATTCATTGAAAACATCATCTTTGTTTCCTGAGAGTCTTTCTGTTTGTGAGTCAGATTGTGCTAGCAGTTATATGTAGTGGTGGCAGCATCATGCTGTAGGGATGTTGCACAGCCTGAGGGACTGGCAATTGCACAGAGTGGTTGGAATACAGGATTCTTTATCTCCAAAGTCTTCAACTTCACCTCAGTCAGCAGCTGGGCAGTTGAAACTTGGACCCAGTTTGGTGTTCCAGCAGGACAACGATCTTAAAGACGCATCAGAACAGGTTCTGGGTTGGATTGAACTGGATATTAACCAATTTGTGTTCTGGTAACTATTTGCTGTGGTGTAATGGGTGACGGATCGGGTCCACCGTGAACTGGTTACTAGTCCGTAACTCCTCAGTGATCTCAAAACTTTCCATCCATCCATCCATCCATCCATCCATCCATCCATCCATCCATCCATCCATCCATCCATCCATCCATCCATCCATCCATCCATCCATCCATCCATCCATCCATCCATCCATCCATCCATCCATCCAGAAGCAACAGGTCCAGGAGGGAACCCCAGATATTCCTCTCCCCAGCAACACCCTCCGGTTCATTCTGAGGAATCATAAGGTGTTCCCAGGGATATACAGTCTCTCCAGGTAGTTCTGGGTCATCTCCAGGGTCTCTTCCCAGTGGGATCTGCACAGAAAACTTCCAAAGGGAGGCGTCCAGGACGGCATCCAGATAAGATGCCGAACCACCTCCACAGACTCCTTTCGATGTGGAGAAGCAGCAGCTCACCATTTTCAGATTAGAGAAAATGTAAAAAAAAACCGAACAAAAAAACAGATCCTGTTGATTTCTACATGATGCGACTAGAGCGCACAACCCTAGAAATTCTTCATGCCAACAGCGGCAGCAGACATCAACATGTCTCTGTTTATCTCAAACGGTTTGGAAATGTTAAATATTCTGAACTCCTGACGTGTTTTTCTAACATTTTCTCCAGTTTATTCTGAAACAAATAAACAGAAGCACATAGATCATTTTTATGGGTCTAAATCTCGCTTTCCCCTCTCTTACGCGTCACGAGGGATCACCATTAGAGCTGGGGCACTGAGAAATATTAAACATTAGACCACTGAGGCACCAATACAATAACTTCCTGTGTTTCAAGCCAGGAGTGAGAAAGCAGCTAAAAGCAAAGCAAACAGCTCCCTCTGTGAGTGTCTGCATTGCCTGTCGACTGACCTTCGGTGTCGCTCATACTGGGACTACAACGGAGCGTGTATGTTTTGTTGGATTTTATTGTATGAAACCTGAGCCAGGTGGATAAATACAGAGTAGCGCCATTTTCAACAATGCACTGGCATTACGAGACGAATTACTGCCCAGAAGTCCAAGGACCAGCATTATATCACTTCCTGAATAAAACGTGCCTTCGTGCCCTTGAGCCTCAGAGTTCAGCTCAGCCAGAGAGGGTTTGATGAATGTTCGTTTTGGAAAGCCGGAGCAGGTCTGTTTCTGGTGGTTTGAAGGAAACTCAGGGTGTAAAGGAGCTGGAGGGTGAAAAGTTCAGCTGAAGGAGGCAAACGGACGACATCTGAGACTCTGTCACTGTATAACTGCAATAATTCAGGTCTCAACCGAATGAACCCAGAAACACAAGAAGAACTTCTTCTGATGAATGAACGTATGTGAGCAGAACTCATCTGAGGTCAAACGAGACAAGTTAAAATGTAGGATTATTGTTCAGGATTTATGGGCCGACAAACCGATGAGCCATCAGGGACGGGTACAGGAAGCGCTAACCTGTGTGAAAACACGTAAACACACCATCTCTGCTGACTTACATCTCAGTACCTGTAGGGTATCTACAGCAGCACCTGGGAGGAGGTGAAGGCTGGTCCATGTGGTTGGATCTCACAGGGGTTCTCAAGTCCAGTCCTCCAGAGCTAGATACATATATTCTCCTACACGCCTTCAGCTCTGTGGAGGCCTGGTAATGAGCAGTTCATCTGCATCTAAAATTTGTAGGATGGCAGCTCTCAACAGCTGGACTTGGGCACTCCTCAAGCTGCTGAAGAACTGCTGGTCCTGAAGGAAAGGTCATGGAATACATAAAACATTGCAGTTGTTTGTGCATAAGGCTGCCTAGCTGCACGGTGCCCATGCTGAACCTTGAACCAACAATGGACCTGTAAGCTAAATCCCCGGCCCCTCTTTATACCATCTTGTGGATGGTCTGATGCATGTGCATCACTCACCTGTCTAGGCATCCATAATGGAGAGAAGGCAAGTTGGAAGAGGTAGTGTGACGGTTTGGACAATGCTCTGCAGGGAAACCTGGTTCCTGCCATCTTTGTGGGTGTTACTTTGACATGTATCATCTATTTTTAGCTTTTAGCTTTGTTGAAGACCATCTACACCCTTTCATGGTAACGATGTTCCCTGATGGCTCACAGCTCCTTCAGCTGGACAACACGCCCTGCTAGAATCAAACAGGGTTCAAGAACAGTTTGTGTCCAAATTACCTGGACTCAATCCCATCGAGCATCTTGAAGATGTTCAGAAACAGTCCGATCCATAGAACCCCCGCCTCACATCTTACAGGACCTAACCAGGGCTTTCCACCGGATGCGTAAGCGGCCCGTTTTCCCCGTGAGCTCAGTGGTATGTCCCTTCCAACTGGGAGCGTTTCAGACACGCATCACCTGCGAATGCATTCCACGCAGCTGGTCTCGCAAAATCATGAAATCAAAGGGTGAATTGCAATTACATAATTGAATGGGTAGTATGCAGGAAAGAAAATTTAATTCTATGTTAAAAAAGTATCATATCCTCACCATCCACTCCCCAAACTGCAGATATTTCTGTCCATGCCTTCTTCGTTTTCATCTTGTCCTTGTTAAAATGATCACTGGTATCATATAAATTGGGTGATTCTCCACCTCAAGGAATAACTTCTCGTCAACCATGAAGAAAACCAACAAATGAGACCCACAGACAGAGTGACTTCAACCCTGGCGTCACTGGTAATTTTTTGCTTCTTCTTTTTTTCGTGGATAAGCAATCGGAAATCAGTACGCATCTTTTATTTTGAAAATTGTCAGATGCTTTACATTGCTCCTGTGTCTGATTTCCTGTCTTGCTCGATCTAAACAGCTGAGATTGTCGTGTTTCGGAAGCGTAGCGCTGTGTAAGTTTAGGAGAGGGCCACGACAAAACGCTTCTGGGGCCCGTCCGTTTCGCGCGAACCAACCCATTGACTATTACACCAGTTATCATCTATGTATGACACTTTGCAGACGTCATCCTTAAGCAGGGGTTAAGGATCTGCTGCTAAAATCTTGGAGCCAGGTACCACATAGGATCATGGTGACAGTCAAATCCTTCTAGAGGCTGTGAAAAGTTTAAAGTGGAAGAATAGTTTCCAGAAACACGGGGTTCTACAGATTAAAACAGCCAATCATCCTTGGTTTTTCCAGAAAGCATACCTAAACACACCTCAGGGGGGAGATGGTGAAAGTGCAGGAAAACTGTGTTTTTTATCTGTACATCTGAACAAGGCCTGCAGCCGCCGCTCCTCGGGGCTTAATCCCAACAAAGGCGACTTTATCCGCTCCTGTCGACAGCCCTTCCTCTCTGTTAGTCCCACTTCTGCAGCATAATGTCACATTGTTCAGGCCAGACCTCCAACGTCTTGCTCAGCTTTTTAGAAACTCAGAGAAAAGGTGAATTCAGTGTTGCACCTGCTCCCACTCAGCACTTTTGTAAACTGGATTTTGATATTTAGAGATATTATTATCCTGAAGTTGTTCCATGTGTTTTCCTGACAAAGACCACTTTGTCCTCTGAGCAACCTTTTTTCTTCTTCTGGGGTTTACAATTTAACTTTGTTTTCAGGCTAAAAGGCTTAACAAATCTGGAGATCTGCAGGTAAATCTTGTCCTAAATCTGGGATTTTCCCCGAGTGTAGAACAAAAACAATTTTTCCGATTAATAAAGTTCACATTGACCTGGATCTGTGTTCTTTCCAGGACTTTATCTTGTCATAAGGGTCAGTGGTCTGGATGTGATTCTCCTGACAGATTGGTTGATCTGGTCCAGTCTGATTTTCTCTCTGTTTGGTCTGTAATCCTGTCTCTTCCAGCCAACGTTACTCTAAAACTATTTCATCGAAAAATTTTGTTTTATGAACAGCAGGAGAACTTCCTGATGAAACAAGCCACAGTTTGTCTTTCCTCATTGAGTCAAACCACAGACTGACCCGGATGTGTCTGCAGTGGAACAGAGTCCGGCACTGAGAAACAACTGTAATATCTAAGTTCAGAAGAATGCTCATAATGGGGCATTTTACCTGATTGTGTCTGAGCTACTCTGCCAAACACAGAGACATGCCTGCCACCCTGCCACCCTGCCAAGCAGCACAAACACGGTGCAGACAGATGTTCACGTCTCTGAAGAATTCCCAGGAGACTCCTGTGAGGCCTCGCACCTGCTCAGGACAGGACTCGGGTCCAGATCCTGGACATTAATCATGGCCACCCTCCCTTCGCTGCTGCCACGGCAACAGAGGAGAGCCGAACCAAAACAAAAACCAAAACAAAGACGACATGACAATAAAAGAAACAATCCAGAGACCCATAACAAACCAGGACAGCCGGGAAAATAAGTGCTGAACAAATGAATGATTTCTTCAATGGATGTATTTCTGATGAGGCTGAAGCTCACATCAAGTATCAATAATAACAAGCCGCTCACTCATACAAAGTTCTGTGTAACAAAGTGGAATGAAGGTATTGAACATATGAAGAAAAGAAGCCGCAAAAATGCAGGAAGGGTGTTCTTTCTTCAGTTGCACCTTTTTTTGGTGTAATAAGTGGCTGATTTCTCCCAGCGTTGCATTAAGGTTTTTTTCACGCGGGGTCCGATGCGAATAAACGACACAAAATTGCAAAAAATCGGAGGCCGGAAATCGACATGTTGTGTACGCACACCAGACGCTCTGCGAAATTGCGAATAAATTATGAAGACTCTATTAAAAAAACGCTCCGCACATCCCTTATCAACAGCAGAGAACACCGGGAAGGGAATGTTGTGATGAGAACATCACGGCTGTAGTTAACAAATAAATTCCTCTGTAATCAATCATAACTTAGACAACAATAAACCAAACGTCAATTTTCCTATTTAACGTGTAGCCAAACCATTGACGAGCATTTCAACGGTGAGAAAACAAATCACATCTAGCGCAAAAGACGATTTCAAATGTTGGTTATTTTGAATGTTGGAGCAGGTTAACATGGAAAGATATTGAATCCAATTAAACAAACAAACAAAGCCAACACAACTTCAGTTCTGGAATACAGCCTCTGCCGGTTTATTAGTTTACACACTTTCTCTGAGCAGGACAAAGCATTGATGACATACAGTTCTGTCGTCTTCAAATACCCCAGACTAGACTCTCCTTCTATTATTAACACCCAGATTTTATACCTAGTTCTTGCGTCACACCGGCGCCAGCGCTATCTGCAATCCGGCTGCACCCCCCCCGACAACACGCTCCACGAGAGAACATACTCCGTAAATCAAGTTCACAATCCACCGCGTCAGAGTGACCTTCTCTAAATAGACACACAAATTCCCTCGTAACATTTTCGATAAGAACATTTTGGACATTCATCATTCTACCACTACACACGCACTCCAGGTTAATAAGTTAGCGCATCTCGTTTGAGATGTTATGGATTTGTGACTATGTGTTTGATTAACGTTCAAGTTTTATAAACTGTTGTCTACATTTCTGCTTGAATTTCCAAGAGGTGTCAAGTCATGACGTATCGAGAGCTAATGGAATTTCGCCAGTGGTGTGCACGTCCCCATTCACTTGACATTGATTCGAAAGAAAATACTGTAGTGCGAATCAATCACACGAAGAAAACGGACCCGGTGTGCAAAGACCTTTAATCTTGGCTTCCAGCCTCCATCTTAATGGGAAACAATGTTCCTTGTGGCTTGTGGTCCGCAGTTTGTTCCCAGTATCTCATAGGTCACTGTTGTTACACCCTGTACCAGCTTGTTGGTCTCTACCAGCTTCACATCTACCAGTAGATTTGACTTAGCCCTGGCAAAGGGCAAAGGTCCAGGAGTCCCAGTTTAGTCCTGATCTTGTCTCACTGGTCAGCTGCCGTTGTATTCAGCTCGTCTTATTTAAGATGATTCTTCTTCTTCTTCTTCTTCTTCTTCTTCTTCTTCTTCTTCTTCTTCTTCTTCTTCTTCTTCTTCTTCTTCTTCTTCTTCTTCTTCTTCTTCTTCTTCTTCTTCTTCTTCTTCTTCTTCTTCTTCTTCTTCTTCTTCTTCTTCTTCTTCTTCACCACCCTGCATATGCAACGTTAGGTTTTTTCTTTTAAAATGTACTTCTAAATAGATTTAATTTTTACCATTTTGAAGAATATTACTGTACTTAATCTTTATTTGCTGCTAGAAACTTTTTGTTCACACATGTCGCTCTTGACACCAAGCATTATTGATAATTACGGAAGTGCTTTTTGTGGTTAAGCTGCTGCCCCTGTGACCCGACCCCGGCTAAGTGGAAGAAAATGGATGGATGGATGGATGGATGTGTAAGATAGGCCCTTAAAATCAGCAAGCTGTCTTGTCTAAATGTGTTAAAATACCCTTAAAGTACCTTACAACTGGTTAAAAAAAATACATATGTAAAAGGAATTTTATTTTTATTTTTATTTTTTATTATTATTATTGTGTTTTGCACATAAGTAAGTGCCCAGCCCTCATGGGCTTATAAGACACATTTCAAAAACAGAATTCAGATGACTGCCAGAATGCATTCACAGAAAGTGTACAATCAGTCATAACAGAACAACATCCACATCACACAGGAGGATACAAATTAATTTGTCTTTGGTCCCAAGCTTTGGAGATGTAATGCCCTAAAGCAAAAACGTGCTTTTCAAAAAGTTGCCTCAAAATTTTATAATGCGGAAACCAGAACACATCTGAGTTCTCATGTTGCACCTGTCGGAACAAAATTTCACGCAAATCAGAGTAAAGTGGACAATACAAAACAAAGTGAAACTCATCTTCCACCACTTTTAAATCACACAAAGTACAAAACCTCTCCTCCTCAGGAAGACCTTTGAACCTGCCCACCTCCACTGCCAGAGGCAAAGTGCCAGTTCTCAGTTGGGCACAGAGGGACCTTTGTTTTCTACTTAGATTCAAGAGAATATATGATTCAGTTTCATATTTGTCCTTAAACTGAATATAATGTCTTAATTTTGTTTTTCTACATACATCATATTTCCATTGCATTTTAAAATCAATCAACAGCTTTTCATTTACTGATTTTAAATTACAAAGCAATTTATTTCTATAAATATAATTTAGATCACAGTTTGAAAATATGGTTGCCATTTCTTTGGGCCAAGGATATTGATTTGAACAGTCCCACATAAAGACCTTTTTGAAACATCTGTGCTCTGGCAGCTGAGTGAGGCGGTTCCATCATTTCAACTCTCTGCTTTATAATACATGGATCCCATCCCATATCCCCCTGAAGAGCTAGTTTAGTGGTAAGCTTATGCAAACCAAGGAAAATTCGAATCGCCCTATTCTGAAGAGCATTAATATATACACTTTCCACCCGCCACAAAAAACAGAACTGAACCAACAATAGAATTAAATAATTTTGTAAATACCGAAAAAGTTAGGTCAGGTACAATTTTCATCTTACTCACTATAGAGCCTGGAGTTCTCCCTGCAGACTCAGAGAGGGACTTAATTCCCTCAGCAAAACTCAAGGTCTCATTAAAGATCAAACCTAGGTATTTATATGAACGTGTGTAATCTAAGCAAGACGGACCATACATAAAACTATAATTACTTCTCAATTCATTGCTTTTTCTGCAGTGCATGATCTGTGTTTTATCTTTATTTATGGCCAATTGCCATTTCTCACACCATGCACATAGGATATTTATCATTTGTTGTAGATTTGATTCAGACTCCGCTAACAAAATAATGTCATCGGCATACATCAAAAGACTTAAATTCATATCATTAATATGAATACCAAGGTTTCCGTCATTAATTTTATCTACCATGTTATTAATATATATATAGAGAAAAGGGTGGGTGACATTACATCGCCCTGCTTTACCCCAAAAGGATTAGGGAACCAGCCGGTTTTTAAACTATTAATCTGCACACACGCAACAGGGTGTTCTTACAGTGAAGTAATTGCATTATAAAATCTGCTATTTATACCATACCTCAATAATTTGTGCTGTAAGAGATCTTTGTTCACCCGGTCAAATGCCTTCTGAAAATCAACAAAGCAGACAAACGTAGACTGTCCCTGTTGAAGCCGAGCCCTCACCACAGACGATAAAACATGAATATGGTCAATGCAGGCCCTCCCTTTTCTAAAGCCATTCTGCTCATCAGCCAAAATATTAATTGTTTCCAAATAATCATTCAGTTTGTTATTAAGGATTGCAGAATAGAGTTTGTACACTGTGCTAATTAGGCTGATACCTCTATAATTCAGTGGAACTATCGGATCAAGTGTAGATGATTTTGGAATTGGCTTTATAATGGAATGAGACCAGATTGATGGGATAAGAGCCTTATCAAAACAGGTCTGAAAAAGGCAGTGCAAAACACTGACTAGAAACGGGGCCTTAAGCGCCTCATTCAGGACCTGCTCAATGGCCACAGCTTTATTAGGTTTGGCTAAGTTTATGGCTCCTTGTACCTCTTCAACAGTGATGGCAAAGTTTAAAAACTCATTCTGGCTCATTTCTGTCTATGGCATCTCACTTTCTAGTGTATTTTTCAATAAAGTAGTTTGCTTTAAAAAGGCTTCATTAAATGATAGTCTATCACCACCATAGAGGACGCTATAATCATGTTCCCATTTTAGGAGTACCATATCCTTCTCAGAACATACCTCACCATTGTCTGTAATAATCTCCTTAAGAATGGACTTACTTTTTTGAGGCCCCAGTTTATTTATTTCATTCCAAAAGTATTTTGAGTTGAACTGTAAATGCTGCAGTTGAAGACTGTCCGTTTCTAAATCGCCTTTTGAAAAAGCACAGCTTTTTATCAAAATCCTGCTGATCTTTTTTAAACTCATTTCTTAAATTTTTTTTTTCATTTGTTGGTTGGTGCTTGTTCAGTGGCTCGGCGGGATACGAATCCAGCATCTCTGCTCGTTTGATCACCTGTTCAGTGGCGGGTTGGACCGGCCCTGGCCTTTGTTGGATGCCTGGTCTCGGCGCTCTGCGTTGCGCTGGATCAGGACTCAGGAGCTGGTACAACTTGGTGTCCAGGTGCTGGCTGAGCTTGGCCTGGGGATGCTGTCCATCCGCTGCGGCTATCGGTGGGGCGTTGGGATGTTGGCGGTGGGGATTGGCCTAGGGCGGCGGTGGCGCGTGACAGGCCGGCGGCCAGCTGCGGCCAGCTGCGGCCAGCTGCGGCCAGCTGCGGCCAGCTGCGGCCCCTGCGTCGCCGGGGGCCCCTCGTCGGGCGGTCCCTTTTCGGGTCCCTGCTGGGGGGTGGGGTGCCCCTGGGCCCCGGCTCTCCCGGTCCATTGACCGGGCCGCCGTGGCGCGGCTGGTTTGCCGGCGGGGCCCACGGGCTCGTCACTGCTGCCCCCCGGGCCCCTGCATAGTAGCCGCTGGACGTTCCCCTGGGGTTCTCCTCTGCTCCTCTCTTAGGGGATGCGGTCGGCCCCGCCCGGGTCCGCCTGGGGCTCTGGGGGTCCTTTGGACGTCTTGGCTCCGATCTCCTTCATGTCTACATCGATTCCTGGGAGACGGATTGATGCCTGCTCACACCAGCTATCGAACACTCTTATGGAGAAACCTTAAATGCACCAGCATGCTAACACACACACATAGATGTGGGGTCTCTGGTGTTTAAGGATATATTCTTGGGCTGAGGTTATCATTACTAGAGCTTGATTAATCGGTACCATGAGCTTTTCAATTCAATTCAATTCAGTTTAATTATATAGTGCCAATTCACAACAGATGTCATCTCAAGGCTCTTAACAAGAAGTCATTTCAATACATTTATACAAACATTCCAATCAGTCAAAAAGTTTCCTATTTAAGGAATCCCAGCAGATTGCGTCAGTCATTGGCGTGAAGTTTGGCTCCGTTGATGCAGACTTTCCAACCACAGCAATCCTTCAGCAATCCCTCATACTGAGCAAGCATGTAGCGACGGTGGAGAGGAAAAACTCCCCTTTAACAGGAAGAAACCTCCAACAGAACCAGGCTCAGTAGGAGCGGCCATCTGCCACGACCGTCTGGGGGTTTGAGAAGACAGAGCAGAAACACAGAAGGAACAGAAGATCTGATATAAGAGAACTTTCTATGTTACAGAAAGTAAAAAGTTGATAACAGGACACAGTGGATGTTCAGTTACTGGGAGCATCATCCCAGTCGATGCCCCCCGTCCAACAGGGCATTGCAGCCAAGCAGGATACCAGACCAGGTATATCTTCTATGGAGAGAAAAACACTGAGAGAAAACAAAGTTAACAGTCGAAATAACAGAATGTACTGTAATACAACTGGAGAGTAGTAGGAGAAAACGAAGTAGCAGAGTGAAGAAAATTGGTAAGTCTGTCCTCCAGCAGTCTAAGCCTATAGCAGCATAACTACAGAGATAGCTCAGGATGACCTTAGCCACTCTAACTATAAGCTTTATCAAAAAGGAAAGTTTTAAGCCTGGCCTTAAAAGTAAACAGAGTGTCTGCCTCACGGACTAAAGCTGGGAGCTGGTTCCACAGGAGAGGAGCCTGATAACTAAAAGATCTGCCTCCCATTCTACTTTTAGAAATCCTAGGAACTACAAGTAAACCTGCAGTCTGAGAGCGAAGGGCTCTGTTAGGAACATATGGAACAATTAGATCTCTGATGTATGATGGAGCTGATTATTATGGGCTTTGTATGTAAGAAGGAGGATCTTAAATTCTATTCTGGATTTAACAGGGAGCCAATGAAGGGAAGCTAAAACAGGAGAAATGTGATCTCTCTTTTTAATATTCATCAGAACTCTTGCTGCCGCATTTTGGATCAACTGAAGGCTTTTAATGGCACTTTGTGGACTTCCTGATAGTAAAGAATTACAGTAGTCCAGCCTTGAGGTAACAAATGCATGGACGAGTTTCTCAGCATCACTCCTGGACAGGATGTTTCTAATTTTAGCAATATTCCGGAGGTGAAAGAAGGAAATCCTAGAAACCTGTTTAATATGGGATTTAAATGTCAAGTCTTGGTCAAAAATAACGTCGAGGTTCTTTACGTTATTACTGGGGGCCAGATTAATGCCATCCAGATGAAGTGATTGACTAATCAGTTTCTGTTTAAGAACTTCTGGTCCAAAGACGGAAACTTCTGTCTTGTCAGAATTTAAAAGCAAAAGGTTTAGATTCATCCATGTTTTTATGTCTTCCAGACATGCCTGTAATCTACCTAACTGACTGGGTTCATCAGGATTTATGGATAAATATAGTTGTGTATCATTGTCATAGCTGTGGAAATTTATCCCATGCTGTCTAATGATTCTACCAATTGAAAGCATATATATGGTGAAAAGAATTGGTCCAAGCACAGAACCCTGTGGAACTCCATAAGTAACCCTTGAGAGTGAAGAAGATTTATCATTTAGATGAACAAACTGGAATCTATCAGACAAATATGATTTAAACCAGCCTAGTGCTGTTCCTTTGATCCCTGCAACATGTTCAAGCCTTTCTAAGAGAATATTATGATCGACTGTGTCAAAAGCAGCACTGCTTTTCTGTGACATTGTTGTTGTATTTTTATATCTATTTTTGTGTTATGTGGTTGTGTAGTTCTTAGTTAACAATGGGTGTTTTTTTTGGCGATGTTCCTTTTTCGTGTTTTGTTTTGTCTTTCCCCTCTCTCTGCCGTCCTGTGGGTATGAAGGCAGACTTCAATGTCTTCCTGTGTTTTCTTTGTTCCCCTTCCTCTCTTGTATTTTCAACTCACCCTCTCTCTTGACTTTTTGTTTCCTACCTCTCTTCTTCATCTTCTTTCTTTCTATCCCTTAATTTTTTCCATCTCTGTGTCCATAACATCAGGAAAAAAAACCCAACAATTCATAATAAAGATTTTTCGCACACATATATCAAGTGGAGGACTATAGCAAATGCTGTACTGCTCCGCTTACGAAAGTAAATCTGTTGGGCTTCTACTTGGTACTCAGACACCAATTCTGAGCTCCACACTGCCAAACAGGACATGTAAAAAAAAAAAAGAAAAAGTGTATATATATATATATATATATATATATATATATATACAGTGGCTTGCAAAAGTGTTCGGCCCCCTTGAACTTTTCCACATTTTGTCTCATTACAGCCACAAACATGAATCAATTTTATTGGAATTCCAGGTGAAAGACCAAAACAAAGTGGTGTACACGTGAGAAGTGGAACGAAAATCATACATGATTCCAAACATTTTTTACAAATAAATAAGTGAAAAGTGGGGTGTGTGTAATTATTCAGCCCCCTGAGTCAATACTTTGTAGAACCACCTTTTGCTGCACTTCCAGCTGCCAGTCTTTTAGGGTCTGTCTCTACCAGCTTTGCACATCTACAGACTGAAATTCTTGCCCATTCTTCTTTGCAAAACAGCTCCAGCTCAGTCAGATTAGATGGACAGCGTTTGTGAACAGCAGTTTTCAGATCTTGCCACAGATTCTGGATTGGATTTAGATCTGGACTTTGACTGGGCCATTCTAACACATGGATATGTTTTGTTTTAAACCATTCCATTGTTGCCCTGGCTTTATGTTTAGGGTCGTTGTCCTGCTGGAAGGTGAACCTCCGCCCCAGTCTCAAGTCTTTTGCAGACTCCAAGAGGTTTTCTTCCAAGATTGCCCTGTATTTGGCTCCATCCATCTTCCCATCAACTCTGACCAGCTTCCCTGTCCCTGCTGAAGAGAAGCACCCCCAGAGCATGATGCTGCCACCACCATATTTGACAGTGGGGATGGTGTGTTCAGAGTGATGTGCAGTGTTAGTTTTGCATTTTGGTCTCATCTGACCAGAGCGTCTTCATCCACATGTTTGCTGTGTCCCCCACATGGCTTGTGGCAAACTGCAAACGGGACTTCTTATAGTTTTCCTTTAACAATGGCTTTCTTCTTGCCACTCTTCCATAAAGGCCAACTTTGTGCAGTGCACCACTAATAGTTGTCCTATGGACAGATTCCCCCACCTGAGCTGTAGATCTCTGCAGCTCATCCAGAGTCAGCATGAGCCTCTTGGCTGCATTTCTGATCAGCGCTCTCCTTGTTCGGCCTGTGAGTTTAGGTGGACGGCCTTGTCTTGGTAGGTTTACAGTTGTGCCATACTCCTTCCATTTCTGAATGATCGCTTGAACAGCGCTCCGTGGGATGTTCAAGGCTTGGGAAATCTTTTTGTAGCCTAAGCCTGCTTTAAATTTCTCAATAACTTTATCCCTGACCTGTCTGGTGTGTTCTTTGGACTTCATGGTGTTGTTGCTCCCAACATTCTCTTAGACAACCTCTGAGGCCGTCACAGGGCAGCTGTATTTGTACTGACATTAGATTACACACAGGTGCCTCTATTTAGTCATTAGCACTCATCAGACAATGTCTATGGGCAACTGACTGCACTCAGACCACAGGGGGCTGAATAATATATATATATACATATTTTTATATATTTTTTCATTTGATTCTTTTGTTTTAAGGTATCGTTTTTCAGCTATTCTGGCTTTAGCCCAAAGAGTATGAAGCTCAGTATTCCAACATGGTTGATTTGTTTTATATCTTGGCCTGAGTCCAATTTTCCTGTCACGGCAACCCATTTCTTTATGTAGAACGTCACAAAACATTTCATAGACCCTGTCCATATTCTGCTGTGTGTTAACCTCTTTTCCCACACACAATTACATATTTTGCAAGGTCTTTGTACAGTCACAGGAGGACAAAAACGTAGAAGGAAATTGTCTTTTAATAATTTTCATAGACAAATTTAAATCAACATTATTGCCGGGCCTAGTAAACTCTCCCACCCAGAATTTCAGAGATAATATGGAGCGATCATGGAGTCTAGAGTGATTACCATTAGATTTAGGCCTTCTGAGCCTAAATCCTCCACAAGCTCAGAGGTTGTGTAAACATTAAAATCAAGGCATGACTTCAAATCATTATGTGGCGTTATGATATAATCAACAACGGCTCTTCCCCTCACTGAGACAGACGTAAAATTATCATCTTGGGGATTTAATCTCCCATTAAGCACGCAACATTTTGAATCTTTAAGAAAGATTCTCCATGTTTGTTAGAATTTAAGTCAAGGCCAGCTCTGGAAGAAATATCATCTGTATCAATATAATCTTTCAAATCAGAAATACGAGCATTGTAGTCGCCACATATATAAATAGAGTCAACATCAAGTCTATACAACAGAGACAGCAAGTGTCCAGAAAAATAATCTGCGTTCCTCCCCAGGTAGAAGTTTCAAGAGACAAATAACAGCATATTATAACAAAACACTGTTGCATAATTCGATTCTCAAAACGCAAACACAGTATACCATCAATTGACTTGTCAACAGTATTAACACAAAATATATCAAGGACAGAGTTTCTAACAAACATCCCGACACCGCCTGAGGCCTTGACAGCTTTCCTGTGCGCAACGCGATTGTGTCCAAACCATGTGTACCCAAACAGCTCAATGTTTGAACGCGACAGGTGCGTCTCATTTAAACACACAAAATCAGGGTTCAAATAAAAAAGAATAACTTTTCTCAAGTCACAGTTTGTTGCTGTCCATCCATTAATATTCCAATGCACCAGTAAAAAGTCTGTACTTACGGACTGGGCACGTCTTTCTCAAGCAAATCCTTGCCGTGGCTGTTCTCCAGTACGCTTAACCAAGCGTCCATTTGCGGCCAAATAAAAGTCTTTTCCGAATGAAGTTTCTCTCAGGAGAGTCCTAAAGTTCAGATCCACCAGTCTCTCTGCATGAGACTTTGCTGAAGACACAAACACCCTCTGAAAGCGGTCATGATCCTTTAGCTTAGCTTTCTCCTCCACTGACTTGAGCTCCACTTTGACCAGGCCGGGTTTAGTGCCTCGCGCGCGGACGTGCTCTACTGCTGCCAGGGTAGGCACTGGTTCACATGTGAGGCCATCACGCAGCAGATTCACCATCTTCCTGTTGCAGACCCACAATAATGATGGAAACATTTCGATCAAAATTGGGTTTGGCGCACTTAGCGGCGATTCTTGCCTCCATTCGCTCCCTTCTAGAGGCCATAATCCCAACCTCCGTATCCAGATTGGCAAGCAATTCCACCGCAGTTTTCTCCAGCTCAACCTTCATATTGGCTTGGCCTTCTTCAATAACTTCCCTCATACGTTCATTTAGACATGTGAAATTTATTGTTTCCAGAGCCGTTTGCATATTAAAAAAACGTTAATCTAGGAGCGCCTATTGGACTCAAAAAAGTATGTTTGAGGTGCTCTTTGGATGGGAAAATTCAGTTGAAAAGCCAAAAGGAACTCCAAGGCACTCTCATATAGAAAAAGTTAAAAAGCCGTTTGCACATTGTCCATCTTGGCGCTCAAAGATTGAATTTCACTCATGAGTGCCATATTGCCACTCTCAGGTTCTACCTCTTTTAACTTATGGTTTCTAGTGCTATCAGCCATATGTTTTGGCTTAAAGCCTTGACAGATTTTTCATTTAAAAAATATTTCACAAAATAATACTGTGTTAATGTGACTTTACATTTTGAAGGCTTGAAACTGTTCTTATTTAATTGTTAAATATGTTTACGTCCTCACTTAAATCCTGTTCTTACACATTTAACCCGTCATGTGTTATATTCAGGTTTTAATAATTTACAACAGACTCCAGATGATCTTGCTCTACCTAACGAGGTAATATGATTTAACATGAATTTAGAAGTTTACAGTCAGAAGCACTTCTCAGCGCTCACTGTGTGTCACACTCTTGACTCTCCATGCAGCAACACCACCTACTGCAGGACACCTGTATTACAACTCAGTGTGTAATCAATGATTCGCATTATTACACCATGCAGCTGGTGTTCCCCTTGGGTTTGTGATGCTAATAGGCTTGCATTAATTATTCTTGTTCCGCCTGGGAGAAGAGTGCGGCTCTTTCCTTTCCTTCCCTTCTTACTTATCTAGCATTGATTGACAGAGGCTGCCTTTAATGTATCCTGGATGGAGATGAGCCTGGCTTGTATTAGTGTGGGTTGAATCCACCTGAGCTTTGTTCGTGGTACCCAATAAACCTGGAGTGAACTGTTACTCTAATTCAAGCGAGGCTATTTCAAATGAGCCCCGATTTTTTTTACCTTGCTTTGTGGAACAGCCCTCAGGAACGATAAGCAACAGAGCAAACGGTACAAGCAGAAGAATCCAGCAATGTATAAGGAAGAGAGAAAGGTGTTTAAGGCCCCGTTTACTCGAAGGAAAAACGCAGATATTTCCCTGCGGTTTGACCTCTCATTTACACGAAAACCCCGTTTTTATCACAGAAAACGATTATTTCTAAAAACGCCAGCCAAAGTGGAGATTTCTGATAACGCCGGTTATGTTTTGCCGTGTCAACTGGGAAAAACAGGGTTTTAGGTTCTCAACGTCACATTATGCGCCAGAAAATGCTTAACGTCATGTGAGCGCCCTTTTCACAGTTTGTTTGGCTACGGATCAAAATCAGGATTATCATGGATGCTGTTAAGGTGCTACTAATTTGTCCTTTTGTGCAAACACTTTTCGCCTGTTTGCATTTGCAACAACTGCTCTACTGTATGGAGGAGCAGAGGCGAAGGACTGCACGGAGGTCAGCATTTTTACTGCAGCTTTCCCTACCAAGACGTGTTTTCTGTTTTGAAAGGAAAAAGAAGTCGCTCGTGTTATTCGTTGGTGTCGAGGATTTTGATTGGCTTGCATGGCTTTATTCTTTTCCCTATACTGCCGCCCATAGGTTTGGCATAGTTATTATGGCGCTCGACGGCGTATTTATGCGGGTTGATATAAACGACAAGTTTTTTGAAAACAATGTTGTGTGCACAATGTTATTATTGAAAACGGAGGGGAGGAAATATTCGTTTTCAAAAAAACCCGGCTACGTGTGCACATGGCCTAAGTATTGATGGAGAAATGGAAATGACGAAGAACCACGAGGAGTTAATCAGAGGTGAGTGGTGGCAGCTGGGAGAGGGAGCAGCCAGAGGCAGATTAGAAGAGGAACAGCTGAGAAGGGGAGATACTGGTGGGATGAGGGAGAGAGAGAGAGAGAAACAGCAGAGAAGCAACAAGTCAGAAAAATAAACTAACAAGAAACTAAAATGACAAGATCTAAGTAAATAAGCATCACGTAAATGATCAAAACAGAAACACAGAAGAAACTCGAGTCCCAACACCTGTGGATCATGACAATAATAAAGTTTGGATGTTCTTTAAAAATAAAGACAAATAGAGACTTTCGGATCCAAATGAGTTGGTGTTCTGGTCTTGATGTTCTTAGTTTCAACATTTCTGGGGTTCTGAACTTGGGGCTTCAGGTTCTACATTGCGTAACACTAAGTTTGTATTGTTTGTATTGTTTATTCAGAAGGTTTCCCACCTCAATGAAACATGATAAAATAAATAGCAGTGATAACAAAAGCAGGTGAATGAAGCATCTTTTTTAAAACCTCCTTTCCTTTTTGCAAATTCTTGGCAACCGAATGTTTAAAGCCAGACTTTTTACATTTCATAAATTCATACATTGGACTCATCAAAATTATTATCAGCAAACATATTTCACATTAATATCTTGACCCTAACTTTTGAATATTGCCTGATATTTAGCAGATGTCCAGTCTAGTCTTATCTCTGATCTGATAATGCATCTTTTTAGAGATTTTCTGTGTAACTCACTGCGATTTCTGGACGTTTTTCCAACTTTTCCTGCCCTGGAGTTCTGTTCCCAAACAAGTTTTTTGTTGCAGAAAAGAATCCTGTGTTTTCCTCCTCTGAACCTTCTGAACATCCTGTGTTTTTCTTTCATTTGACTCTGATGGTTTTTGGCTTCGGCAGCGTCGTAAAACCGGAATGACTGGTTTGGCTTTTTGAGGCAAAACTTGGTTCAAACTGCAGCAAATTAGAACCATGACTAATCCTGAGTGAACGGACCCGGTTGGGTCAATCTTGACATGTTATAATATTTGGAGAAAAAAACTCAGAACTCTAATCTGACGTTGAGTTGTGACTTAATGTGGCTTTTTACTCAGCAGCTTTTTCCCCCCACGGCTCAGAGGCAGCAGAAAATTTCACCGAACCCTTTTTTTTCCAACTCAACTTGGGATGAACATCTGAAGCAGAGAAGTTCCAGTTCCTTGTTCCTGAGCCAGGAGATGATCTGAGATTGGTTTGCAGAGATGACAGAGCCGTTTTCATGGTGGAGATGGACCAGGGGCTTCATTTATAAAGCTTGCTTATGCACGAAAGTAAGTCTGAAAATTGTGTAAGTCACTTTCTACTTAAACTTTTTCATTTATAAAAAAAAAACAAAAAACATCTATACACACCTGTAAGCACACTTACGCATATTTAGGACACAAAACTGGCAGCGCAGCTGGTGAGATGATGTTGAATTTCAGAATTTCAGAATACATCAGAATTATTTAACAGTATCTTCATGCGTACGTCTTTATTATACATCAGTTAAACTTATTGATGCATTAATTGTGATTAGGTGTGAAGCAATAAAGTAGGTGTGATTACTGAGTAGAAAAATAAATACTGCAGTGAGACAATGGATGCGATGCGCTGGTGCTCCTTGAAGATCACACCACTGGCAGCATCTGGATGGGGGGAGTTTTTAGAGATTTCCTGGCCCATGATGATGTTTGACTGATCAGCCAATTTAGATTCCCTAAAGCAGTCCTATTAGTTATATGTGCTGAACTGGATCTGGTGTTAGATCTACCGACAAACTCCACACAGAAAGGCCCTTTTGCCAACCCCACCCAGGGTGTGGGTGCCGATGGTGCGGGGGAACAAACACACCCTCAGCACCCACAGCGTCCCCGGGGGTAATTGAACCTGGGACCTTCTAGCTGTGAGGTGATCCAGGCTACCAGCTGCGCCACCGTGCCCCCAAGGATCTTGCTCTTTACCTCCACCTTTTTTTTTTATGTCCGCCATGCTGCTGCAACAACGCTGATAATACTTTTACTTTTTGATAATTTGCTATCATGCGTAACCATGGCGAAAAAGGCAGTTTACAGCCGGCAGCAGCTGATTAACATTGCAGAATCTAAAATAATACCTCAACTGAAGCCACAAATCGCTGATCAGTTGAGAAGGAGGAGGTGTGGATGCAGAGCAGGGGTAAAAAGGAGACAAAGAATGAGGAAGTTCAAACCATCTCTTCCATCGATCATAATGGGCAATGAGAGATCACTGACAAACAAGATGGATGAACTTCAAGCCCTTACCAGGACTCAGCCACAGTATCGGGAATGCAGTATTATGTTTTTCACTGAGATGTGGCTAAAGGATCATATGCCTGACTCCATCGTCTCTCTGCCAGGCTTCCTGACTATACGAGCAGACAGATACAGCTTACATGTCCAAACCAAGACCTCATTTGAGACAATCAGATCATATTCTTGTTTTCCTCTGCTCGAAATAAAAACCACTTGTTCAGAGGCAACCTGTGACAAAAAGAACTATGAGGAATTGGTAACAGGAAGATGAAAAAGCCCTGCAGGGTTGCTTAGAGGCAACAAACTGGACGACTCTTGGTCAAGCACATGGAGAGGACATCAATGGCATGACTGAGTGAGTGACTGACTATATAAACTTCTTTGTGGACAACATCATCCCTACCAGAACAGTGAAATGCTTCCCAAATAACAAACAAACCCTGGATCACCAGTGATCTGAAGGAACTGCTAAACAAGAAAAAAAGAGCCTTCAGGGAGGGAGACAGGGAATTATTGTGGAGTATACAGAAGCATCTTAAATTCAAGATCAAACACAGCAAGGAGGCATACAGGACGAAGTTGGAGAGCAAACTACAGAGGAACAATATCCGAGATGTCTGGTCAGGAATGAGAAAGATCACAGGTTTTAAGGACAAGAAGGATTGGATAGATGGAAGTCTGGACAGAGCCAATGAACTGAACACATTCTTCAACAAGTTCAGTTCAGGAACTAGCTCAGCATCCTCCTCTCCTGTTCCCAGCCAAACAGACATCCCACTCTCCTCTGAACAACAGTTTTCCTGTCACACCTCGGATGTTTTATCCTTCACCTCAGCCATGGACTCTTCTAAATCCACACAAGTTTGACTTCAACCAAGTCAGGAAATGCTGCTCCCCCTTTGCCTCCCCGTCCCACTTGTCTGTCTCCAAAAGTCAGGTGAAGAGGCAGCTGGAGAAACTGAACCGGAACAAGGCTGCAGGTCCAGATGGTGTCAGCCCCAGAGTCCTGAAGGCCTGTGCAGAGCAGCTCTGTGGGATTCTGCAGCACATCTTCAACCTTAGCCTAACTCAGGAGAAGGTTCCAGTGTTGTGGAAGACATCCTGCCTTGTTCCAGTACCAAAGAGAACTCACCCATCAGTCATCAATGACTATAGACCTGTTGCCCTGACATCCCACATCATGAAGGTCCTGGAGAGACTCCTGTTGGTCCACCTGAGTAAGCAAACAAGAACGTATCAGGACCCGCTGCAGTTTGCTTATCGCTGTGGAGTTGGAGTTGAAGATGCCATCATCCACCTACTTCAACCAACCCACTGTCATCTGGACAAAGCAGGCAGAACTGTGAGGATCATGTTCTTTGATTTCTCCAGTGCATTTAACACAATTCAGTCTGATTTACTTTGTCAGAAACTCCTGAAGACACAGGTGGAGCCCTCAACAATCGCCTGGATCAATGACTACCTGACCAACAGACCACAGTTTGTGAGACTGAAAAATTGTGTGTCAAACCAGGTGGTCAGCAGCACAGGAGCACCACAGGGGACCGTACTCTCACCATTCCTTTTCACTCTGTACACCTCAGACTTCCAGTACAAATCAGAGACCTGTCATCTGCAGAAATACTCAGATGTATCAGAGATGGACAAGAAGCTGAATACAGAGAGCTGGTGGACCGCTTTGTGACATGGTGTGGAAACAAGCGTCTTATTTTGAACGTGAACAAAACCAAGGTGTTGATTTTAGATTTCAGAAAATGTAGGAGAAGAAGTGGAGGTGGTTGAGGAGTATAAATACCTCGGAGTTCACCCGGACAACAGACTAGAGACTGAACAGTGAAACCGTCTACAAGAAGGGACAGAGCAGACTGGACTTCTGGAGGAAGCTTAGGTCCTTTACAAGTCTGCTGTGGAGAGTGTAATCTCTTCGGCCATCATCTGTTGGGGTAGCAGCATTAATGCCAGGGACTTAAAAAGGCTCAACAACTTGATGAAGAAGGCTGGTTCTGTTCTGTTCTGGTCTAGGGACGACTGTGGGACCACTGGAGAAGATGATGCAAAGAAAGATTCTTCATAAAATTAAGAAAATTATGGACAACCCTGAGCATCTTCTTCATGAGACAATCCTACAACAACAGAGTTTCTTCAGTTTCGCTGCAACACAGACCCCTACAGGAAATCCTTACTGCCACAGCCATCATGATCTACAATAACACCTTGAAGAATTTATTATTTTGAACTACAACACCTAATTTCCCTCTGGGATCAATAAAGTATTTTTTAATTGAATTTGAATTGAATTGAGTGCTGAAACTTATTCAGTTTTGTTTTAATATTGTTTTTATTCATTTTAATTTGTTGTTATTACCATCTTATTGTTGCTACAAGAAATAATCATATAGTTCAAACTATTATATTTATTGTTCTTTGTTTTAACGCTTGTTCTGCTGCTATTATTTTTTAATGTCTTTACTTTTGTTACACATTTTCTTATAGCTAGCTATATTTTTGTCTTTTACTATGAAGCACTTTGTTTGCCTGTTGGCTTTGTAAAGCTCTATATAGATAAACATTGACTGATTGATTGCAGTTTTTCCATCCCTCCACCTCACCCACAAGCACATTGATGTCAGTCTCAGTGGAATTGCGCTTTCTCCGCCTCCCGGTTGCCCTGGTTACCTGTGAAACTCCCCATATCAGCCGGCTTAAGTCTATCCAGAATATTCACTAGGCACCTTCAAGTGATGCAAAAGCCTGTTAATCACCCAGTTATTAATGAATAGCCTTTATTGTCATCGTACTCAAAAAGAGCACCGCAAAATGTCGTTCCGGCGCAACCAATCCAAGAACAAGAACATACAACAACACACATTTACACTAAACAGGATTGGAAGACAGAGGTTGCAGCCAGAAAAAGAAATGTATCTAAGCCCTGTCCCCTATTGGAGGACAATACCTGATAACAAAAGGCAGGAAGGGAGGTTCTGGGAACCCCCCCCCCCCCTTGGCAGACTGGGTTCGCGGCTTAGCACGCTCCTGAACAATCAAGGCTTAGGGTACCGCGAGCATTTTGAGATCAAGGAGAGCGTGCATGTCTGTAGCTGTGGCATGAGAGTGCATGCATGTATGTGTGCATTAATGTGAGACCATGAAACTCTATCCCAGAGTCTGTCGCCTGTGATGTAATATACAACCTTGGGTCTGAGTCAGGGAGCTCACAGGCTCATGTGGGGGGATGGGGGAGTGGGGCGGGATGGAGCGTCCTTTTGCACACACATCCAAGGGAGGTTTTTGTTTGGTCTACCAAGACTTGTTTTAGAAACAGGCGAAGATTACTTTTTCCCTTGCCTTAGAGTCCGTCAGTGGTCCGAGTTCAGTCCAAATGGCCAAAATTGTGGGTCAGATTACCTTCCAGCCGGCTAAGAACTTCTCCAAGTTATTACCCACGCAGTGAAACGAGTAAATTTTTGCTCGCGCATCGCAAATAGTCTGAGTGTTGACAGCACAGCAACCTTCCTGTAGCCGGGGCAGCCTGCCAATTGCTGCCTTTAAGCTTGAAGTTTACGATACCTCAGAAAATCCACCTGCGATAATCAGCAGATATCCGGCTATCATGAATCCATTTATATAAATGTTTTCAACTTCCTCGATGGTCAAAAGTGAGAGACACAAGATCCTCCACGATGTTCCATCGGAACAACTCGGCCCTCCCTTTTAGCCGTTCTCCGGGAAAAACTTTTGATTAATTGTATTAAGAGACCAGCTGACCAGAACCAGATCCAGAACCATGGTTGTTCTTACAGGAGGAGAATGCAGAGAGAGGCTCCAAATAGAATAGTTGACTAGACAAAAGAATGCAGAAGTAGGCAACAGGAGGGAGGGAAAGAGAACAGCGTCCATCCTCGCGGAGAGCAGGAAGTCTGTTATTCAGGTCAGGTGTGTGGCAGAAGGGACAGACCTAAAACATTCACTAAAGTTGGTCCTGAGGACCAGGGTAAAGAAACTCTGTTCCAGGTGGTGGTCTGGAGATAAGGAGAGGATCTTCATCATCTGGCAGGCAATAGACTGTGTTGATGTTCCTCTGCTTTAAAAGGAGTCAACTAATGTGATTCTGATATCTGCTAGGAAGACACTTGGTTGCCTTCCTTTGAAGGTTTTCCAAGACTATTTTACGTGGAGAAGATCAAGGACTTTCAAGAAAAGTTACACACCCCTTGGTGTTTCTTTGGATAGGAGGAAGACAATAGATAAATAGACGGATGGATTAGTGGACAGATGGACAGACGTCTTCAGCATTCGTCTCTTGATACATACTGGAACCTTTAAGCTGGAACTACAGCTCTCTTCTTCCTCTGACCGTTGAGTCATGCTGTTGCTGTTCTGGGATCAGAAACACACTCGCAGCTGTTCTGGCAGTCGACTGCGACGGGATACGGCAGATGTGGTTGAGACGACTTTGATGAGTCAGTACCAGAACCAGAATCTGATTTCAAAAGGAATCCTCAGCTTCAGTGAAGAGTGAAAACACGAAGAGACGTTTGATCTTCTGATGGTCCAAACGGACCTGCTTCACCTGGGAGCAGATGTTTGTTTCAGAAAATGAGAAACAAAGAGATGTCTTTGTTTGTTTCTGTTTTTTAACAAGATGCAGAAATGTCTGTTATGATGCACAAAAATTGAGTTAATGAGCTGGCCGCAGGAAGACTCTGGGCTCAGTCACTCCCCAGGCTCTTGTACGAAAGTCTTACATAATTGACACCTTCTTTCAAAGTAAGGTTTTATTCACCAGGACATGATTTAAGCTACAACCCTCAGCAGACGTCTTCTGTCAGTCTCAAAGTTGTGTAGAAATTTCATCCCACTTCTCTGAGGTTTCTACAAAGCTCTCTGAAGGTCTCACCACAACATTTCAGTCAGGTGAAGATCTTGACTTTGACTGGACCGTTGCAGGCATGCTTTATTTCTTTGTCCCCTATTGAGTTGTGGATTAGCTGCTGTTGCTTGTTCTGCTGATGAGCCAGTTTGGACCAAGCTTCATCTGTTGGACAATTGGACTAACTTTTTACTCTAGAATACTTTGGTTCACAAAGAAGATCCTGGTCCACTCCATGAGTGCAAGGTGTCCAGGTCCTGTAGCTGCAAAACAAGCCCAGACCATCAGCCCACCACCACCGTGCTTGACAGTTGGTATGAGGTTTTCTTTCTGATCTGCTGTGTCTGGTTATCTCCATCATGATCCAACATCTCCACTCTGGTCTCCTCTGTCCAGAGGGCATTGTCTCAGAAGTCTTGTCCTTCATCCAGATTCAGCTCTGCTAACCTCAGTCCTGCTGACATTTTGTTTCTCCTTCAACCCTTCCACGCAGCCATACTGGTTCAGGGTCATGATCTTTAACCTTTAATCTTGGGCTGAACCTGCTGAGACATCCACTCCTGGGAAGGTTGGCAGCTCTCTGATATGTTCTTCCCTCTGTAGAATGATAGACTTCAGATGTTTTAGAGATGACCTTTGACCCTCACCAGGTTAATGAGCAGCAACACCTGGTCGTTCCTCTAAGGTAATTGATGTTGGCTTTCCACCCTGGCATTGTGCTAGCACACAGACTGACTAAACTCCTCCTTTTATGGAGGATAGGTTAATTTATGTATTTGGATCAGGAGAACTGGGCTGCTACTTTTGAGCTTTCTGAGCTTTGCTGTCAAAACTCATGCTGATAATCCTAAAACAATGAAATAAATGTAAGTAAGACTAGGGAAATGCCAGCGCTGCCTGAATGCGGTGGATGCTGACTGATCATGTTTGAATCAGCAGTGATTTACTGCAGGCTCTGCTCAGAAACACACCTTCATCACGATTTCACCGTCAGACATCAGAGCTGATTTCGTCGTTCCGTGGAACCACAGCTTTCAGGGAAACAGCTGAATCTAAAGCTGAGAGCATCTTCTCCAGATGAGCAGGTGACGTGTCCAGCTTCGGTTTCCACGGCGGCATGAGAAACCAGGCAGACCGCGGCCCGCAGGATGACGGTAAATAAACTGTGTACATGTGTTTGTGTGTGTTCCAGCATTCCGATCAGGCATCATGTTACATTAGGATGGAGCCACAGAGAGAGAGACAGCAGCTCTGGAATCTGTCAAACCCGTTCAGACCAGGACATCAGGAGGTAAACCCTCTCTGGGTTGTTTGTGTCTCAGTTTCGTTTTGGATAAAGACAGGAGAAGAAGAATACTTTTGCAGTAATTGTTTCAAGAACTTCCAGACACAGACAGTCTCAACATCAGAAACAGTTGTTTCAGTTAAGATTTTTCCATGTTGACGTGTTTCCATGACTTCCCTGAACACTCAGGAGAAACATACTGTAGATGCTCCTTTTCCCACTTTGGCCTGGAGCAAACAGCAAAGATCTGAAGAATTGATACAGTCTACAACTGTGATGGTCCATCCCAGAAATCTTACCTCTGAGAAGAGAACGTCCCCTCTGGACAAGGTCAGCCTCAGGCTTTCTGCTGCAAAGTAAAGTTTCAACTGGGCTTTCTAAATGTACAGACATTTTATTTTTAAAAATGAACCCAACTGGTATCAGATCAGATGGATAGAAGGGTGTACAGTATGGATACACTGATGGTCCATGTAAGCAAGGTCTGGTTCTACTCAGGCCAGGATACGTGGTGATTGTTGACCAGAACAGTTCTCTCTCTCCTCCTGCAGCAAGTCCTCCAACAGCAGTTAGTACCGGACCTCAAAGTCCAGGAGAACTGTACCTGATTTAGGGTTTGGGAAATATTCTAAAAGTAGAATGGGAGGCAGATCTTTTAGTTATCAGGCTCCTCTCCTGTGGAACCAGCTCCCAGCTTTAGTCCGTGAGGCAGACACTCTGTTTACTTTTAAGGCCAGGCTTAAAACTTTCCTTTTTGATAAAGCTTATAGTTAGAGTGGCTTAGGTCATCCTGAGCTATCTCTGTAGTTATGCTGCTATAGACTTAGACTGCTGGAGGACAGTCTTACCAATTTTCTTCACTCTGCTACTTTTCTTTCCCACTGCTCACCAGTTGCAATATATACTGTTATTTTGACTGTTAACTTTGTTTTCTCTCAGTGTTTTTCTCTCCATAGAAGATATACCTGGTCTGGTATCCTGCTTGGCTGCAATGCCCTGTTGGACGGGGGGCATCGACTGGGATGATGCTCCCAGTAACTGAACATCCACTGTGTCCTGTTATCAACTTTTTACTTTCTGTAACATAGAAAGTTCTCTTATATCGGATCTTCTGTTCCTTCTGTGTTTCTGCTCTGTCTTCTCAAACCCCCAGACGGTCGTGGCAGATGGCCGCTCCTACTGAGCCTGGTTCTGTTGGAGGTTTCTTCCTGTTAAAGGGGAGTTTTTCCTCTCCACCGTCGCTACATGCTTGCTCAGTATGAGGGATTGCTGGGGTTGGAAGTCTGCATCAACGGGAAGCAACCTCAAGTCAATGACTCGATGCAATCTGCTGGGATTCCTTGAATAGAAAACTAGCTAAAACTTTAAACTAATTGGAGTGTTTGTAGATTGTATTGAAAGGACTTTTCTTGTAAAGTGCCTTGAGATGACATCTGTTTGGAATCGGTGCAAATAAACTGAATGGAATTGAAAATCAGAATCAGCTTTATTGGCCTACTTTCTGCACACAAACAAAGAATTTGAAGTTGAATTAGTGCAAATATTCCTGGTATGGGTCAGAGAGACAGCCTGGGAGTAGAAAGTGTTTCTGTAGCGCCAACCTGATGGTGAAAAGTTCAAACAGTTTGTGTCCAGGATGTGTGGGGTCGGCAGAGATGCTAGCTGCCCTTTTCCTGACCCTTGACCAGTGGAGGGAAGATCAGCCCATATGATCCTCTCTGGAGACCTGATGGTTCACTGCAGTCTGGACCGGTCTGGTTCTGTGAATTATCTGAACCCTACAGTGATGGACAAACACAGGACAGACTGAATAACAGCCATGGAGAAGATTAGCAGCCGTGTATGAGGATGATCTCAGGTCCCTAGAAAGGTTGGTTCCCAGGAACTGGAGGTAATCCACAGTATACACAGTGTCACTGAGGATGGAGAACGGAGGCAGTGTTGGGGGTGTTCTCAGGAAGTCAATTGTCATCTCCACAGATTTGAGCAGGTTAAACTCCAGGTGATTCTGACCGCACCAGTGGACCTGCCAATCCATCTTCTGTCTCCATGCAGACTCACCATGGTCCTAGATCAGAACAATGACAGTGGTGTAATCTGAGAACTTCAGGGGTTCATAGACAGGTCTGCTGAGGTGGAGTACATGGAGGAAGAGGAGTGGGGAGAGAACCCACCCCTGGAGGGTGATGCTCTCCAGTCTCACCTGCTGCTCCCAGTCAGTCAGGAAGCTGGTGATCCACTGACAGGTGAAGGCCACACCGAGGTCAGCTGGGAGAGATGGGAGGGACCAAGCTGACCTCAACGTGACGCAGTCAGTCTTTAGATACTTTTGTTGTGTTTGGATGAGTGTTCTCTTCTTGGAAGATTGGAGCAAGGTGGTGCATCAGAAAGAGCAAGGTGTACAACTAGGGGGTGATGTAATGGTTCCCAGAGGTCCTCTGAAAGGGGATCTGAGGTCTCTAAAGGCGTTTTCAAATGACACAACGTGGCGGCATATTAGGGTAATATTCCCTGCACGGTGTGTCTTTTCAATGCGCAGTGGCATTCATGCTTGATAGTAATATTACCGCAATATTGTTGCAACGCTTGACTTATGAATGAAGATCACGCCTTGCCTCAACAGAGGATGATGTCATGATGATGCGTGGAATGCGGGCTGAGCCCCGTCCAGCAGCAATATTTAAAATGCAATTAAACATGGGGAGTTCATTTAGCATTTGTAAACTGTGTCAGCTGAAATGGGAAACTGCAATGATGCAGAGATCCGGGAGCTTCTGGCCTTTAGAGGTTTAGAGCTGAAGACCAGATCATACCAAGAAGGACAGCCACCTTTTGGAGCGGCTGTCAAAAAGACCTGAGGAGTTGGGCTTCAATCGGGATAAAAACAAGGTATGTCTAAACTGTTTTGTTTGTTTACCACAGACTCTTCCGTCTCACGGTTTATACGCAACCCTACACATCGACAGCCCGGACACCACCCCCAAACTCCACTTTATCCTGCCATCGCATAATCTTTTGTGAAAAAAACCTGATCATTGCCGACACTGGCTGACCACTAATGAATGACCAAAAGGCTCATTGATGGCGGCATTGCCTTTTGAAACAGCCTTTTGGCTCAGGCCACCATTATACCTGGACAATGCTGCTAGCGTCTAATCAACAGCACCGGTTCTGGACACGATGGTCATCAGTGACAATGCACAGCTGAGATTCATTGCTGAACATAGTGCAACAATCCTCGTCATTAGTCCAAGTCTCAGTGCCGAGTAACCAGAACCTTCATGACATGGGAGTTGTACTCCTACATACTCATCAGTTCTGTCTCTGGTCGACTGTGACATCTGGCTTTAAGCAAGAAACACCTGACCTGTAAAACACTATCACGCACCGTTGTGTCTGCTGGACTTTACTTCCTGTTCCCACTGACTGATGCTACAAGAAATGCCTGATAATGGTACTGATGCCCTTTGATAGCCGTTCTAGATGATTGGGCCCAACCTTCTTTCTGTCAGTGAATGTATCTCAATATTGTACAGGTTTCTTGAAGTCTTCATGTGGTTCTATCAGATGCAGATTAATCTTGATTCAATGCTATCTAAAGGAAGCATTCAGACATTAGACCAGCTTTGAAAAATATCTGACAGTTCGTAAAAACAAATGAATAAATAAAATCTTCATTGACCTCTGGACTCCCCTCCAAGTCAGGAACACAGTTGTAGCCTGTTGCAGTAAATCTGTTGCAGTAAAACGCCATGCAAACACATTCCTTTAGTGATCATAAATTAGCGGTGAGGAAAAACACTGTTTGACTTCTGGAAATCACCAGTGAATATCATAAAATATCTCTGTGTTTGCCTCAGTGGCATTACCGTTCCCTGACCGGTGGCTCCCATCACTCTGCTGTCAAATAAAGTTCTAAAAAATGTACTAAAATGTGTGAACTGCAGTCATGGTGAGGAGGCGTCAGTGAGCTCCCTCCTGTGAAAACGGCCTTCGTGTTCTCCCTGACCGGCACCACGGTTTCCCACGTCTTCCGGTATTCCCGGACCTCTCTGCGTTTGTGTCGGAAGCCCCTGGGCTGTTCATGCGAGCCGAGTGCTGACAGTTTGAGAGGGTCTCACAGGCTCATTAAGAACCGCTGAGGTTTCCATAAAAAGTTTACGTCTCTGTGGTTCTGCCTGGATGTCTTTAAATTATCTGCTGCATCTATTCCTTCTTCTGTTCTCTCTGATTAAATAAAACCAGAACCTTTAATCTGGACCAGAACTGTTTTTGAGAACATTTATAAAAGATTTAACACCAAAATGTTCCTGATTTAGTGTAATGACGACATTGTTGTGGCCATGTTTGCTGGTATAATTCCCCAGCTCATGTCTCCCCTTTGATTCTTCACCACATATAAAGGGGGTAGAGAAAATACATGTCAAAAAACTGATATGAAGCTGAATGTCAGAACTGCACCAGGAAGACTTTCTATGACGGTTTTGTCCGTCGCCTGCAGCAGCTGCAATTTTAAATGAAGGTAAATTTCAGGCAGAGATTTGTGGTCTTTTTATCCTTTCTGGTTTGTTCCTTTACATTGTTACGTCCTAATCTGACTTCTGGGACCATGTTTATGGGTCAGCAATGAGATTTATTTTATTTTATTAATAACAGATTTATTTTAGTTTTTTTTACTGGCAATGGCAATAAAGTGATCCTGATTCTGATTCTGATTCTGATGAGCATCACTACAGCAGATTAACTAGGACAAAACCTTCAAAATAAGAGTCCTAAGCATATATGAAGCAGGGATGTAGCTGGGAGGGGGTACTCGAGTTACATTTAAGGGACTTGTGACCAATTTTCTTCACTCTGCTACTTCCTTTTCTCCTACTACTCTCCAGTTGTATTACAGTACATTCTGTTATTTCGACTGTTAACTTTGTTTTCTCTCAGTGTTTTTCTCTCCATAGAAGATATACCTGGTCTGGTATCCTGCTTGGCTGCAATGCCCTGTTGGACGGGGGGCATCGACTGGGATGATCCTCCCAGTAACTGAACATCCACTGTGTCCTGTTATCAACTTTTTACTTTCTGTAACATAGAAAGTTCTCTTATATCAGATCTTCTGTTCCTTCTGTGTTTCTGCTCTGTCTTCTCAAACCCCCAGACGGTCGTGGCAGATGGCCGCTCCTACTGAGCCTGGTTCTGTTGGAGGTTTCTTCCTGTTAAAGGGGAGTTTTTCCTCTCCACCGTCGCTACATGCTTGCTCAGTATGAGGGATTGCTGAAGGATTGCTGTGGTTGGAAAGTCTGCATCAACGGGGCCCAACCTCACGTCAATGACTGACGCAATCTGCTGGGATTCCTTAAATAGGAAACTTTTTAACTGATTGGAATGTTTGTATAAATGTATTGAAATGACTTCTTGTTAAGAGCCTTGAAATGACATCTGTTGTGAATTGGCGCTATATAAATAAACTGAATTGAATTGAAAATTGAATTTGAGCAGCACTGTTACAGGGATATATCAAGGTTATGTGGAAAAAAAGTGATTGATTAGACATTAGTAAGTGCATCTAGGGAATCTGGCATAATAAGAGATCATTAGAGATGATCAACAGATTATCAGAGAGGAGACCTTTCACCTCGTTCTCTCTAGCTGCAGTGAGAAGTGTTTTGATTAACCTTGTTATGAAGACAAAACATTGTAGGTGCTAGAGGCAGAAGCTGCTTACAGAGAAGCGGACATGATTGGGGGGGGGGCGAAAGAGTTCGAGCTTTAGCCCAGACAGGCTCATCTACAAGACTGGCCAAGCTGCTTCATAAAATGCATGGAATCAAGACTCCAGCCTTGTTTATACAAGGAAGACATTAACTTCTCTAACAGCATGCCAGTGACTTGCACTTGGACTCGCACTTGCAACATCAGGACTTAAATGTGGACTTGCTATTGTTGGAATTAGCATGTAGCCGATGCTAATGTTAGCTTGTTATATTAGGTCAGATTACTGGACAAGTTTAATAACAGCTTCCCAAAGACTTGGTCACATGTTGATTATTTATTGTTTTTAAATTTATTTTAAGCATGTTTTAAAATTTTCCTCATGCTACTGTGTTAGCTTGGTGCTAGCGTGGGGGGCATTGAGTCCAATTGTTTAAAACAATAAAGTAAACCATGTATGGCTGCCATTATTCTAGTCTTAAACTCTGCCCCCTGCGCTCTAATTTTTGACTTGCTCTCAGGTGATAACGACTTGACTTGGACCAGTCCTATTTGACTTGGACTTGCACTTGGACTCAAACTCTAATACACACCGCCCAGAACGGCAACACCCAGAACGGCAAGATTACATGTTAAGTCCATGGTTGAGGCCGTCAAAGGGCCATCAGAACTTCATCCATACGCAGCTCCTGGAGCAAATAGTTAAACTCTCCAAACTCAGAACGCCCAACGTCGACGTTGTCTAGCTTCATTTAGCAAATAAAGCCAAGCCACTCTCTCGATATTATTCACCATTGTTTAAAACATCCGGCAACAGAGGAAGCCCCGCCCACGCTCTCTTTTTTTGCTCAGCAAGTGGCGGGCTTTGCAAGTTTCATGCTTAAAAATGTATATGCTTCAAAGTAGTCGCTTTGTGAGCGTTTTTTGACAGCGACAAAGCATGCGGTGTGAACGCGGCATAAGGATTCAAGTGTGACTTGGACTGGAGAGATGGCGACTTGACTACAACACAGACATAAATTGCTCTAATCTTCTAATAACATAAATCCAAGCCGTGAATTAATTTACAGCTCCCTCTGCACTCATTTAAACACAGCAGTGCGTGTAGACTGAGGTGGGGTTCACCCTGGACGGGTCACCAGTCCATCACAGGACAGGCAACCACGCAAACACTAAAAGCACGGAGCTATTTCCGTTAACCCTATCAGTCATGTTTTTGGACTGGGAGGAAGCCGGAGTACGCAGAGAGAACCCAAGCACACCCATGCAGACTGGGATTTGAACTCAGGACCTTCTAGCTGCAAGGCAGCAGTGCTACCAACTGCTCTCTAAAACTAAACATCCAGTAATACGTTCAGCACATTTCTATCGAATTTTCACGAAAACAAAGGCAGATTTATTGTCATATAAAAAATAAAAAAAAATGATTGTATCTAAATCATGATTATCCTCCTTTCTCTCGCTCTATGCCTCCATCCTGTCTCCTCCTCCTCTTCAGCTCCTCCTCCGTCATGATGAAGGTAAACTTTCGCTCCAGGAAAGAAAAACAAGGCAGCTCTGCCCTGTAGCTGTCATGATCTCACTGGGTCCTGCTTTCAGCTTAAGTTATCTGCAGGCTCAGTGTGTGTGTGTGTATCGGGGGCTCCGGGAGCTTACCCAGCCTAATAAATCCTGACAGACTCTCCACGGTAACTTGGATGAAGTTTCTCTCACTCTGCTCCGCTCGCCGGGCGCCTCACCTCTGACCTCCGCTGAAACCTGCTACCGAGTGTTTTCTGCAGCTAAGCACACATTTCTGCTCCATCTCCATCTTTAGAAGCTGCCTGAGTCACATGACCTTCACATGAAACGTGTTAATTTGGTTTGGTCAAATTGTAAGTATGTGGTTGGTAGACACATCTGCTGTGTAAAACCAGCGCAGAAAACTCTAATTCTAATCAGTCAAGTGACTCACATTCCCACCGTGCTTCAGTATTCCCACCGTGCTCCTCAACTTTGATCATAATCTTCTTCTTTATCCAGTGACACCTGACTGAGCCTGTAGAACGTTCTATGTGAAGCATAGACCAAAGTCCAGTCCTCCTTCAGGAAACGCTTTGGAAAACCTGGAGCTTTGCCGCTGTTGTTCTAAGATTTAGAAAGGGACTGTGTTAGTGAGTTTTCTACATTATGAACATAAATAATTCGGATGGAGATGTTCAGACATCTAGGTTCTGGAACACAACTTAAATCCATCCTTTGAGCTTCCTTTAACAGGGAAAGAACAAAGCAAACATTTTCCTTCCAGAAATCCCGGATCAGTTTGTCCTGGACAGACCGTGGATCTACCCCACCTGGTCCTGAACACCTTTAGCTCTCTGCCCGGGTTCATCAACACCTCCCATCATTAAAGCGGCTCAACTTTCTGCTCCTTCCAGGTTTTTCTTTCACACAAACGAGCTGCCGTCCTGCACACAGTGAGCAATGAAGTCATTATCAGCTCCAATAGGTGGCGTGGAGCCCATTTCCACAGCACTGCGGGGAAATAACATGACAGCAAAACAAACGACACCATTAGTCATACTTAACACCACCTGTAAATCAGCCCCCTGCGCGTGTGCATGTGTGTGTGTTGGGTGCTGCTTTAACAGGTTATTTAGCTCCTCCACTCCAAGCTGTGGAAAATATGAAGCCCACAGATGAATGACAATGTTCACTGCGTGATTATTCAGATTATTCACATGCTGCAGCTGCTTCATATTTTCCACTATAGTTTGAAACGAGCCTGGATGAAGCTCGGTTCTACAGAACAGCTGATTCCTGGTGGGTTACCTGGTTTCTGTCTGAGAATTTAGGATTTTTTTCAATCTTGTTTTAAGTCCAGATGCAGAAATGACTAAAAACGGGTTAAGAGCTGTCCATTATTAGTAACTGGAAGGAAAGAAAGGAACCATCGACTTCGAGGAAGAAAATCCTGAATGATGGTGATGGACGATTACTGAAACCTTTGGTAAAAACCAACAGTAGAGCTCAGGGCTGTTTATTAATGAAATAAAAGCATTTTTACACACACTATGTGAAGGAACTCAAGGGATTGGGAGTGAACAGCTGTGGAGCCATGAGACAACCACGAATCTGTGAGACTAACCAGAGAAAAAGGCTTAGGTCTCCAAGACAGCATAAAGATCAGACTATGGAGCAATGGAAGAAGGTCATGTGGTTTGATGGGTCCAGATTTACCCTCTTCCGGGGTGATGGGTGCATCAAGGTACAAAGAGGGCCAAATGAAATGATGTACTGGATGGAAATAAATCTCATTTTGCAGAAGCTGATCGAAACAACACCACAGTGAACGCTGCTGTAACCACAAATGAAGGCAATTCGAAGCAAGTTTAAACAAACCAAGACGGGTTTGGGTTGCTTCCAGCTGAAGAAAATCAAGAAGTTAAAGAAAAGTCAAGTGAAACTATACTTGGTGTCAGTTGTGTTTCCTGGGCCTCATCGCTTTAACTCTGAGCTCGCTGTTGATGGAGAACGCTCAGCTCCTGGCGGCCAAAGCCCCTTCGGTGTCAGTCCTCAGCAAAGCGCAGCAGCAGGACCTGCTAGAGATCCAAAACAGAGCTGAGAGCTGCTGAGGTGTAAGGAGTCTAAAGGGACCATCTATGAAAACCAGGCTGCAGCTATAAAACCCAAACCCAACATGGAGGCTCAGAGCGCAGCATCAGAGCGCTGCATGCATGCAGTCACTGAGAGCAGAGCGCTTCTGGCTGCAGGACTCCCCACACAGCTATAAAACGGAAAAAAGCACCACTCTCCCTTTTGTTGTACTGGGTGTGTGTGTGTGTGCAGACTGCAGAGTTAACAATAGAGTATGGAAGATGATGTGTGACTGCAGACAAAGGTAAACTGAACCTGACAGCTGAATAACCAGAGAAGAAGAATGTGTCAGAGCAGGAAGGAAGTGAATAAACAGCGCCCCTCACTGTTCTCCAACCAACAAAACCTCATTCAGTCACTCCTCGCCTCTGATTTGATTAGTCCTGCATCTGATTTATGAAGATCAACAACAACATCTATCATCTCTCCGCATCATTTTCTGCAAATCCTTTGTTCTCTGATTCACAAAGCAAATTACAGCAAAGAATGGAAATACAGGGCGGGAGTTCGGCAGGAGAAACTCGCTCTATTTTTCCACCAGGTTGCAGTTTTCCTCATCACCACTTTTCTTCCCAAACACATCCTGTACGGAAGACATCGTGAAACACAAACATCTCACTGTGTCAGGAAGAAATCCTATTAGGGAGGACTTTTTTTAAATCAGAAGAGGTGCGGATAGATTAGAGCATAGCTACAGATTGTAAAAGACATTTATGTTTTTAACTGATACATAAAAGGGTAAAAAGTGTTAGTTGCAATTAAAAATGTTTGAGCATTTAGAACTAGAGCTGGAATAAAGTCTTGATCTCCTGCATTTTGTTAAATGTTCTTCTATAGACAGGAGAGAAGTTCATGTTCCAGGGAGACATGTCTTCATTCTGGGTTGTCTGCCTGAAGGGAGCGCCACCTATTCACTCCCCTCGGTGCAACAACCAACTGACAAGGACTGTCCTCGGATCGCCTGTGTCGTTGTTACGGTGATGGTTGGGTCTTATTTCAAATTCGGTTTTTCTGGATCACGATTATGATGTAAATAAAACTTATACAGCAGCTGTCGGATCTTTGTCTCGGAGTGCGTCTTTATATCTTAAATGAAATTCTTACTGCTTTTAATAAGTGCATCTATTGATTTCTGCATGCACAGCACCATCTGTTGGAATCTTTTAGAATCAGACGTTTGAATTTTGAATTTTGATATAAAACAAGATTCTGGTAAAACCAACAGTTGAGCAGGGTGGGATCCTTGTTCCACTGGTTGCCATGGTTTTCCCATCGTTGCATGCAGATTTTCATCTAACACATGCATAATGTCTTTATTAGTTTGGCTTTTCTTTATAAGGAACAAATCTCCCAACGAGAGGACTTTGTGAACTTGATGAATGCTTAGACAAACATGTTTGCTTCTGACATGGAAAATATTCCCATAGTGGATCAGAACCTCCGGTTCAGACCCAGATTTACGTTTATTAGGTTGGTCAGCAACATGTTTTTGGTGTTTTAGCAACAAATATTGATTTTCTTTTGTTGAAAAATATCAAAGTTCCTAAAAAAAGGCTTGAGTCAACAAAAGAATTCCCTGAAAATCTCTAAATTATGAATATAATTGTAGTTTCAGTAAAAACGTCCAATTAGTCGAATCACAAACATGATAAAAAAATAATATTTCTACATGTCTACATTTAAAAAAAAGAAGCAATATTTCTAAAACAAGTCTAAAAGTCTAATTTCTGCTTAACAGATACAGTGGCTTGCAAAAGTATTCGGCCCCCTTGAACTTTTCCACATTTTGTCACATTACAGCCACAAACATGAATCAATTTTATTGGAATTCCAGGTGAAAGACCAAAACAAAGTGGTGTACATGTGAGAAGTGGAACGAAAAGCATACATGATTCCAAACATTTTTTACTAATAAATAAGTGAAAAGTGGGGTGTGCATTATTATTCATCCCCCTGAGTCAATACTTTGCAGAACCACCTTTTGCTGCACTTCCAGCTGCCAGTCTTTTAGGGTATGTCTCTACCAGCTTTGCACATCTACAGACTGAAATTCTTGCCCATTCTTCTTTGCAAAACAGCTCCAGCTCAGTCAGATTAGATGGACAGCGTTTGTGAACAGCAGTTTTCAGATCTTGCCACAGATTCTCTATTGGATTTAGATCTGGACTTTGACTGGGCCATTCTAACACATGGATATGTTTTGTTTTAAACCATTCCATTGTTGCCCTGGCTTTATGTTTAGGGTCGTTGTCCTGCTGGAAGGTGAACCTCCGCCCCAGTCTCAAGTCTTTTGCAGACTCCAAGAGGTTTTCTTCCAAGATTGCCCTGTATTTGGCTCCATCCATCTTCCCATCAACTCTGACCAGCTTCCCTGTCCCTGCTGAAGAGAAGCACCCCCAGAGCATGATGCTGCCACCACCATATTTGACAGTGGGGATGGTGTGTTCAGAGTGATGTGTAGTGTTAGTTTTGCATTTTGGTCTCATCTGACCAGAGCACCTTCTTCCACATGTTTGCTGTGTCCCCCACATGGCTTGTGGCAAACTGCAAACAGGACTTCTTATGGTTTTCCTTTAACAATGGCTTTCTTCTTGCCACTCGTCCATAAAGGCCAACTTTATGCAGTGCACCACTAATAGTTGTCCTATGGACAGATTCCCCCACCTGAGCTGTAGATCTCTGCAGCTCATCCAGAGTCACCATGGGCCTCTTGGCTGCATTTCTGATCAGCGCTCTCCTTGTTCGGCCTGTGAGTTTAGGTGGACGGCCTTGTCTTGGTAGGTTTACAGTTGTGCCATACTCCTTCCATTTCTGAATGATCGCTTGAACAGCGCTCCGTGGGATGTTCAAGGCTTGGGAAATCTTTTTGTAGCCTAAGCCTGCTTTAAATTTCTCAATAACTTTATCCCTGACCTGTCTGGTGTGTTCTTTGGACTTCATGGTGTTGTTGCTCCCAACATTCTCTTAGACAACCTCTGAGGCCGTCACAGGGCAGCTGTATTTGTACTGACATTAGATTACACACAGGTGCCTCTATTTAGTCATTAGCACTCATCAGGCAATGTCTATGGGCAACTGACTGCACTCAGACTAAAGGGGGCTGAATAATTACACACACCCCACTTTTCAGTTATTTACTTGTAAAAAATGTTTGGAATCATGTATGATTTTCGTTCCACTTCTCACGTGTACACCACTTTGTTTTGGTCTTTCACCTGGAATTCCAATAAAACTGATTCATGTTTGTGGCTGTAATGTGACAAAATGTGGAAAAGTTCAAGGGGGCCGAATGCTTTTGCAAGCCACTGTAGATTTAATAATGTTAAGACATTCATATGTGCTGTTTATAAATAACTGAACTTATCCTTGCATCAGGACCAGAACCCTTTCTGCTGAAAAACTTCGTTTAACTCAGCTGAATGTAAATATTCGTCTGAACCTTCATGATTTATGGGGAAACATTCAGAGCGTCTGTTTTCTTGACGACTTCCAGCAGGTTTGTTTTTGGTGAGAAAATCAGGTTTTTCTAACAGAGTCGCCGTTCTGATCAAACAGAGGTAAATATTTTCTCCACAAACGTTCTGATTTCTCTGAGAACCGCAGAACCCGAGGTCGATGCTTTGGTTTGTTTTGTGGTTTGAAGCGTTCGCCGGGCTGTTCTCATATTCATGTGTGCGTGCATATTTCTGTGTGCGCCTCTTTCTGAGCTCTGGGAGTCTATAAAACGGTCTGTGGCCGTTCAGTGGGTGATTATATGTTCGCACAAACTTTACATGAGTGAGCTCAGCGCTGCTGTGAGTGACTGACGCCAACATCAACACCGAGCTGGCTGAACCGATCAACCCGCTGGCTCCTCATCAGCTCCTCCATCAACCCTCCGTTCTTTCTAAATTACAGAAGAAATGAGGAGAAATACTGTGCTGGGATGATAACCCACCCTCTTCATCTCTAAACCTTTAGTTGAGAAGGGAGGCTGAGTTCAGGAGAGAAACAGGTTCAGTTTAAAGACGCATCAGTGACTGTGTTGGTGTGAAACCAGCATCTAATGCTGCCAAGGTAAACTTCTTATCAGAAAAACTGAAAGATTCAACCTTTAAGGAGCTTATTTGATTTGATCTTAGTTGTAGGAAAGAATCAAGAAATTGATCTCAATATGCAGAGGGTTTGTAAACAATAAATCCGTTTTTAAAATCAAATATCAATATCTGACACAATAAGCACAGCTTTTCCATCCCAATACAAGTTGGTTGGTTACTGAATTACTTCATAGCTACAACATTAATTAGGATTATGATGATTTTGTCAATGTTGGCGGTGGTCCCGCAGTGCTGAGGGGCGTCTCCAACATGTCACAGTTTCTCCATCTAAACAATGACCCTCCCTCAGCCAGGAAACCCTGAACTAACTGATCCCGAGCTTCAGCGTCTGCATGTTTCACTGAGGACAAAAGAAGCTGAGCCTTTGGTGGTGGTGGTGGTGGGGGGGATTAGTATGAGGGCTTTATTTATGCTTCACGAGTGACTGGTTGATTCTGGACCTGCTTTCAGCTTCTAGTTTTTGGAAGTTTACTTCTTCTTGTTTGCTGAAGATCTCATCATTAAGCTCACGGCTTTTCCTTTTTCAGTAAATCAGGAGTTTCATGTATTAAAGTAGATAAAATGATTAAATAATCCCTTCAAGGCAGAAGTTGTGTTTTTAGATATAAAGGGCTAGGACTAGATTTGGGTTTTATGAACAGAACCAGAAGTGGTTTCAGGTGATGACAAGTTGTTGATGACTTTCACGTCAGTCCAACAGGAAGTCCAAAGCCGGTGCTCTGCTTCCACCTTCTCTGGTATTTCTCTGTAATCAGCCGCTGGCATCGTCTCTCCTTCATATGAAACTCTTCAACGAGGCAGAAGCCAAAAAAAACAAGTTGTGATGTTCAAAATCTGATCCTGCTTCTCTCCATTCCTGCACGACAAGCTCTTTTAACATCTTATTGTAGGTCAAGAATATCAGATCAAGCCAAACTGCTTTTCGGATGAAAAATGTTTAAAATAACATTTTAATGTGTAACTTTAGATTTGTCCGATAAATAATGTATTAGCCTGAAAAATACCTGATGCCACCAGGTTTAATGCCACTGAAGGTGCAGAAAGGCATCATCTATTCATAGGGTGTGTTCCAATACACATTTAAAGAAGGATTATATTGTTCTTTATTCTAAGGCAAATATTTCAGAAACTATCAATAAATCAAGGTTAGGGTCTGAGATTTTCTGTTTGTGCTTTTGGCACTAAAGCATCTGATTCACTAAGCAAACAGCACTGATGACAAAAACAGACCCATAAGGTAGAGTTATAATAATTTACATTTGGTCAAATTTGATCTTTAATATGGTTATTAGGCCATGGATAGATGAACATTTCAAACAACGTGTTTCTAAATGAACATATTTCCTTTAGTGGCAACCGTTTGTTTTGTATGACATTTCAGCTTGGCTTTTATTATACAGCTCACCTTCACCTGCTCACACAAAGTAGCAGACAGTGAGCAGCTGAATGTTTGGATTCAAACTCACAACCTCCTGATTGCCAGATGACACGACTTCCCCAGCGAGCCACTGTGTATCTTGGTCTCTACGAATGAATTGTAATCATGATTTCCCAGGAAGAGTGGAACAAGATCAGGAAGACAACGGTCTCTTTCCTGGTCTTTAACCCAGATAGATAACATGGAGTTAGACAAGATGTCCTGATAGATCATCTAAACAGTCCCCGTCCTAATAATGGTCTCTGCAGGCACTTGATGTCCTGGTGACCACCACAGTCTTCTGGAAGAGACAGCAGCATCGTTCTAGCTACAACAGAGTCCCTGTGACTGAAATCAGCAAGTGGACGGTTTGGATTCAAGACCAGAAGCTGGGGAGCAACACCAAAGGTGATGCTGTCAGGCATTTTGACTCCCGATTATTGTCTACTCATGCTGTAGTCGAAACAACTGTAGCACCTGAAGAAACCGAACCCTGGACCCGAGCAGATTGATGGCTGAAGGGACACTAGGAGGAGTTATTGGATCCATTCAGAGCTGGACAGTGACCAGCCGGAACCAGCAGCACATTAAGAAGACACAATGAAACAAGCAGTTTATAGACAGAGATGGATAGAGTCAAAATGATGGAGAAATAGAAAAGTTCAACAAGGAATCGGAGGAATGAAGCTGGTAAGACACTTTGCCCTGATGTCAAACACAACCAGGCCCTAAAATCAGCAACAACACATGTAGTTTAGCAAGGAGACTTCACCAAGAAGGCCTGAAGGACCAGTTAGAGCAGTGGTTCCCAAACATTTTTCTGCAGGGCCCCCCTGTTCTAGATAGGAACAATTTCTGGGCTCCCCCTCCCCCCAAAAAATAACTGAAAACATAGATATATGTTTGATATATGATATATATCATATATATATATGATATATACATGAGATCACACTGATGAGCACAACACATGCTATACGGATTGTATTTTTAAACAGCAATAAACAGCTTTCTCCACAAAACTAGCTGAAAATCCATCCATTTTCCATACCCGTCCATCCTATGTAGGGTTGCGGGGCGGCTGGTGCCTATCTCCAGCAGTCAAGGGGCGAGAGGCAGGGTACACCCTGGACAGGTCGCCAGTCCATCGCTGAAAAAAGATATTTTAATCAATGAGTATATATTTCCGCTCAGTAATTCGATGCTCCTAAATCTCTAATTTTCTTAGAAATGATTTATTTATGGGGAAGGTGTGTTGGTCCCATGTTGAGTTTCTGAAACGTGCCACTTAGTTGTAAAACCTTCAGGAGGAATTTGTCATTTTAAAAGTATGTGACCTTCTTCCATCAAGTCTCTGATGTCATCGCCCCATCCACCTGCAGGGCGCACCATGTCAGCCTGCTGCTCCTCTGCATGAACGCGCCTCACGATCGTACTGTTTCATAACGGAATCCACAATAATAGTTGAAATCATATCAACTGCAAAGGGAAATATTTAGTCCTCAGCTATGTGTGTGCTTTTCACGCCTCTGCTCTCAGTTTTAGCTGAGCCTGTTTGCAGAAAGATGCTGCTGGAGTGATGATCCTTTTTTTTGCACTGCAGGTTTTAAGTTTTCCTTTAAACAAATCAACTGGCTCATCTTTATATTCAGAGTCTGTTGTCTCAAAATGAAGTCTTAGTTTGTTCACCTTAACAAACGTGTCCAATATTTTATTGGTAATAGAGGGGCACTGGTATTCCCATTTGTGCGCCCCACTTGCAATGCATTCGTGTTCCCCATAGGGGGCGTAACACACTTTTGGGAACCACTGAGTTAGAGAAATCATCCATAGCCAATATCTACTGATTGATTGATTATTGACAAGTGTCACCAAATTCATTGGGCAGCTGTAATTTGGAGGTTCTTTGTTTCAATAGGAAACTTTTCATCAGAACAGACAGAAATCCCATGTGGGGTGCCCCAGGGCTCCCTCTTAGGGCCCCTCTTATTTAATATCTACATGCTCCCACTAGCGCAGATTATAACAACCAATAACATTAGCTACCATAACTATGCAGATGATACTCAGCTCTACATTACAATGTCACCAGGTGATTACTTTTGGACCTAAATTCAATTCAATTCAAAAATACTTTATTGATCCCAGAGGGAAATTAAGTGGTGTAGCTCGTATAATTAATTCTTCAAGGAGTTGTTGTAGATGATGATGGCTGTGGGCAGGAAGGATTTCCTGTAGCGGTCTGTGATGCAGCGAAACTGAAGAAGCCTCCGACTGAAGACGCTCTGTTGTTGTATGACTCATGAAGAGGATGCTCAGGGTTGTCCATAATCTTTTTGATTTGATGAAGAATCCTTCTTTGCACCATCATCTCCAGATGTTCCACAGTTGTCCCCAGAACAGAACCAGAACCTTCTTTATCAGGTTGTTTAGCCTTTTTAAGTCCCTGGCTCTGATGCTGCTACCCCAACAGATGACGGCTGAAGAGATTACACTCTCCACAACAGACTTGTAGAAGATCTGCAGCATCTCCAGCATCTGCAACCCCCAACCAACCTGGACTCCCCAGCCTAAAGAGGAACGATCAGCAGTCAGCACACAGCTTCACTCAATACAGCTAGAAACTACTGATCAGAACGCTGCAGCTGATCCAGAACGCTGCTGCTCGTGTTCCTCACTAGAACCAGGAAAGTAGAGCACATCACCCCAGTTCTAAAGTCCTTACACTGGCTCCCTGTAGCTCAGAGAATAGACTTCTAAATACTTGTACTAGTTTATAAATCATTACATGGCTTAGCACCAAAATATGTTGAAGCTCTGCTGTTACTATAGCAACCAGACCAATCAGGTCCTCTAATTCCAGTCGACTCAGCATCCCTAGAATCAGAACCAAACATGGAGAAGCAGCTTTCAGTTTCTATGCTCCTCTAATCTGGAACAAACTTCCAGAAAACTGCAAAGCTGCTGAAACACTGAGTCTTTTAAATCACAACTAAAAACGTTTCTGTTTAGAGCTGATTTTGAGTAATGCTTTAATGTGTCATATGTTTTGTGTGCTTTTTGTTTTATTGCTGTTTTTAATTTTAAACCTTAATCATGTAAAGCACCTTGAATTACCCTGTTGTTGAAAGTGTGCTATAGAAATAAAATTGCCTTGCCTAAAGAAACTGGAACCCAAAGGTTGCTGGTTTGCCTCTCTGTCCTGGCAGCAAGGTGTCTTACCCTCCTAGCTCATCGGGGGCCGTAACAATGGATGCCAGCTACGAACGTTTGCTCTGTTGTTCGCACATTTTGGAGAAGCTTCATAAATGGCAGCACTGCCTACATTTATCTGTCATTTATCTGTCATTTTCACCTTGTGGTCATTTGTGGTACTACATCAACACCCAACATATTTTCGCAACAGACCTTGGGTACCATATAAAAAAGCATCAATAATTTAATGAAACCTAATTACATTTTTTAAGCTGTGTTTATTACGTCCAAGTTTCACTGTACATCTGCTGCAGTAAGATATATACAATATAACGGAATTAAATTTTGTACTTTGACTAATAAATGCCAACAGTATTCTTTTCCAGAGGCTTTATCATAAATGGATTAACCTATTTTCTGATGTGTCATCAAAAGGTCACATTGTTTTGAAAAGAAACAGCAGCAACAAAAATCTGAAAAGACGTCAACAGATTCTAAACCCGTCTCTGAAAAAAGAGACAGTAAAACAAGCTGTGAAGCCCTGGTTATGGTGGCTGTTTTCATCCTCCTGGGAAAGAAAGATTATTCTGACCTTTTGCTGTAAGTACTTAAAGTTTCTTGTGTTTGGAAGATGAAACATTCATATAGGAGGAAATTTTGTCCTCTGACAGATGCAGTGAGGTTAGACTCTTTGCGCTGCCAAGAAACACTTTAGTGAAACTTAGACCTTCATCACCGTTCCACTCCTCAGAGTCGTTCTTTCAGCTCAAGGCCACAGCACTGCCTGTGTCTCTCTCTCTCTCTCATTATACAGATGGAAGTGTTTCCAAGCCGTGCTGTCGACAGATTACCGTCTCTACCTGCTCAAAACCTTCTACTGTTTTCCCAGGCTGGTGTTTTTCCTAGTCAATCCTCACAAAGGATGAAAAATCTGAGCGGCTGCAGCTGCAGGGGCTGAGAGGCTTATAACCTCTGTGACATAAAGAACTGATTATATTGCAGACCCTGTTGGTAATTTTTTCAAAGCCAGAGCCGAGTTTATAAACGTTGCTTAAGGTATGGTATGGGTGGGAAATGCGTTAGTTCAGTTAAGATAGTTGCCGTAGGCAAGAAAATTATTTTCAATAGAGTTGGGACGTGTCCATTATGATTGATGACAGAAAAACTAATGCATAAAAAAACATATTAATGCGCACCTTTCTCAATCCCCTAACTTTTGTCACACATGTAACACTGATCCTCATTCGCCAGCCTGGTAGGCAACAGAAATGTACTTCAAATTTACTTGCCAGCCACAAGAGCCATTCTTGGTGTTGACAATGATGTTCTCTCCATGTGGCTGGCACAGTGCATCCCAGTCTGTAGCCTCACAAACCTGCGCCTTCCCCTCTGGCCAGCTTCTCACGGAACCATGGGTTCATACTTAAAGCACATGAAAGCAAGATTATGATGCTTTGGATATGTATGAATTCCTTACATTTGGAAAAACAAATCCAATATTTTGTTTTCTCTGGCAAATCGCTCACAAATTGTTGACATTCTGAAATAGTAGCAGAGATGGAAGCAACCGGCAGCCCTCCGGTTACAGGACGAGCTCCTACTTCCTGAGCCACAGTCGCCACAACAGAAAGAACAGTTGGGGTGAAAAAACCAAACTGATAATATCACATGCAATGTTGGTAACAGCTAATGGTGGAATGCATAAAGTTGCTAAGAATCATTTGCTTTCATGTAAAAAATATAGACCAGAACTTACTGCTGACAGTTCAATATCTGGACTACAGAGACGATTCTTCACAGTAACATGTCCTGGATAACACCACTCTGTTGTTGTCCATCTCCTTTGCTTTTCCCACTGTTCTTCAAATCTTCAAATCTTTGTCTGCTTTTACTCCACCGTCGCTACATGCTTGCTCAGTATGAGGGATTGCTGAAGGATTGCTGTGGTTGGAAAGTCTGCATCAACGGGGCCCAACCTCACGCCAATGACTGACGCAATCTGCTGGGATTCCTTAAATAGGAAACTTTTTAACTGATTGGAATGTTTGTATAAATGTATTGAAATGACTTCTTGTTTAGTGCCTTGAGATGACATCTGTTGTGAATTGGCGCTATATAAATAAACTGAATTGAATTGAATTTTATGGTAAGAAAACCAGGCAGAGAGAGAAGTTGGAGTCAGGGATCTGATCCTCCAGCTACATCTCATAATGCAACATATAACACTACATTCTTGATACTCTGGCTGGACGCTCATTAGCACCTAAAGTCCATCCGATTAGTTTGACAAAGATCTCACGTTGCTAATTTCGATCATTGGAAAAGATGCTTTAAACTTTCTTCATCTCTTTCTCTTCTTTCCATCAACAGTCCCTACATTTCAATGCATCCAGGATTTGGGGCTGTAGTTCCATCCCCACAAGAGCTTTGAGATGTTTATTAGCTGCTCTTGGTTGTGAAAAACACCTTGTTGTTCTGGTAATGTATCATGACAATTGTCCAAAAGTTTAAAAACAGTTTGCAAAAATCTCTTCAGCTCCACAGCTTCCAATACTAGAGTGAATATTGGTGCACAGAAGCCATATTTCAGCCAGAGATGGAGGAAGTGAAGAGTCTGTCTCTCCACACAGATCACAGCTGTGAAATATAGCTGTTGGAGAAAAAGAATCACGTCTGATTAGAGACAAACCTGCGTTGTGGTGTGTCCTGTGTGGAAAATCATTTACCCAGTCATGAAACCTAACCAAACAAATACACCTGCACACTGGAGCTGAACCTCACCCTGATAAATGTGCTCAGACTTTTACTTTGAAGGGTAGTTTAATGAAACATCAGCTCATCCACAGAGGAGTTGAACCCTTCAGCTGTGGTCAGCGTGGGAACAGATGTATGGGCTCATCCAAGCATCCGACTCATGACCACTGTTGACCACTGGTGGAGGATCTGTGATGCTCTGGGCCTGTTTTCTTCTCCAGTGTTTCTGGGAGCCTGGTTAGAGTGCATCATGAAGTATTAGAAAGACCAGGACTTCTGAAATAAAAACCTGGAGTCCTCAGACATAAAACGGAAAATGGGACTGATGGTCCACTCCGCTGCCTTATCGGAACTATGCCATTTATCTCATCAATTTATTGTATTCAGGTGTGTGTTCCTTTCTGAATGTTGATCAATGAACCTGAAATTGTCTCAAAAATATTTATACATCCCATATTTCTAAATTGTGACCTTCAGTTGTAACTTTTTAAAGTGAAAAACAGACTTCAGCAACACCAGAGTCAGCTTAAAACTTCATGTTCCTGCATGTTGAACATCACCGCCTCACTCATTAGTGGGAGGCGTATTAAGTTTCATTAAAACACGCACACACACACACACACCTAGCTAGAGGAAAACGTTCAGCTGGAGCAGCTGCAGAGGTTAGATCATCAGTTTGTTCAGCAGCCTGGTACCCCATCCTGCGTCAGGAGGTGTTAGTAGTAACATTAGCAGGAGGGGGTGAAGGAGTGAGGAGCCAGCAGCTGAACACGAGCGGGGCGTCACCAGAACCCACGGCTCCAGCATGTCATTGGTGTTGTTGATTTAGCCCCTCCGTGAAAACGCTGTGGAAATCAGGCCTTCTCTGCAGGAGAGCTGCACGAACCTTCCTATCCTCACTTCTTCTCCTGCATCTCTCACACTTCTTAATATATGACCGAAAAGCAGGAATTTAATGAGCCCAGAGCTTCCCTCAACAGGCAGGGCACCAATCCCAGCTCATGAGCAGCTAAAAGTTAGAGATTGGTTAAAAACATAAATCACAGGGCTAAAAAAAGAAACAAGGCCCTCAGATATGTTTGGACAGATTTTTGGCATTTTACTGCATTTCATCTGTTGACTGGTTATGTTTATTATGTGTTTTTGCTTCTTTTTTCTCATTTTGTTCCCTGTTTTGCTGTTGGGTTTAAAGTTTGTTTTGTTTATTTTGGATCTTGGTTTTCAAGTTTTACATTTTAAGTCCTGTTGATGATTTTATGCCTGTTTTGGGTGACATAGTTTCTTTTTTTTGGTCAGTTTGTTTATTTATTGCCTCAACAAACCAATGTTTGACAGTCTTCTTAATGCAAGGTAAGGCAATTTTATCTGAATAGCAACACTTTCAACAACAAGGTGATTCAAGGTGCTTTACATGATTAAGTGGTAAAATAAAAATAGCAGTAAAACACAGACAAAGCATATAAAACAAGAAGCACACAAAACATATGACACATCAAAGCATGACTCAAAGGCAGCTCTAAACAGAAACGTTTTTAGTTGTGATTTAAAAGAACTCAGAGTTTCAGCAGCTTTGCAGTTTTCTTGAAGTTTGTTTCAGATTAGAGGAGCATAGAAACTGAAAGCTGCTTCTCCATGTTTGGTTCTGATTCTAGGGATGTTGAGTCGACTGGAATTAGAGGACCTGGGGGTGGGGGTTGGTATAGTGACACCAGATCTTCATCATACTTTGGTGCTAAGCCATGTAATGATTTATAAACTAGTAAAAGTATTTAGAAGTCTATTCTCTGAGCTACAGGGAGCCAGTGTAAGGACTTTAGAACTGGGGTGATGTGCTCTACTTTCCTGGTTCTAGTGAGGAACACGAGCAGCAGCGTTCTGGATCAGCTGCAGCTGTCTGATTGACTTTTTAGTCAGACCTGTGAAGATGCTGTTGCAGTAATCAATCCGACTAAAGATCTGGCCTGATAGCAGGATTTGAAGGTCATCAGTCCAACAAAAATCAATGAAATGTTTAAGAACGATGTTCCTCACTGACAGATGGAAGATATTGATTAATTTCTTCCACCAGAGAAGAACAGGAGCCTAGGATGGACCATCACACAGCTGGATCAGACTTTTAGATGTTTCCTCGAAGAAATGGACCAAAGAGGATCAGGAATAAAACCTGCCCAGATTCTCCAGGTTTGAAGAGATGTTCCTTGTCAGAGGTTTGCATGCATTCATCATGGACATGACTGTCTCTCCCTATTATTTTGGTCTTTTAATGATTCATTTGAACCGTTTTACCCCTGGCTCATGTTTGATCACTCTTACTGGCAGGTTTAGTAAAGATCATTTGAACTGATTTTAAAACATTGTTAATATTCAAGAGATTTGAAGTCACAACTTTACGATGATCATTCTAGAAGTCTGGTGTTAGCCTGCTTTATCCATCTTAAAGCCAGCACTGATGTGTGTTTGGGTCATGGTTCTGACCCAGTTGGGTCCAGGTTTGAAGCATAGTTGTTGGTTTTAGGCCAAATTAGAGAACTTGAGGGTAGATCTTCTTCATTATTCCATCCACTTCGTGCAATGCATCTGTACTGGTAGTGAAACAGCCCCACAGCATCTTGCTACGTCCACCATGCATGTCAGCTGAAACTGTTTTCTTGGGTATAAAAACTTCACCATGACGCCTTGACTCCTCCTACTTCTCATGAACTACAGAGGAACAATATCCGAGATGTCTGGTCAGGAATGAGAAAGATCACAGGCTTTAAGGACAGGAAGGATTGGATAGATGGAAGTCTGGACAGAGCCAATGAACTGAAAATATTCTTCAACAGGTTCAGTTCAGGAACTAGCTCAGCATCCTCCTCTCCTGTTCCCAGCCAAACAGACATCCCACTCTCCTCTGATCAACAGCTTTCCTGTTACACCTCGGATGTTTTATCCTTCACCTCAGACATGGACTCTTCTAATTCCACAAGTTTGACTTCAACCAAGTCAGGAAATGCTGCTACCCCCTTTGCCTCCCCCTCCCTTTTCTCTGTCTCCAAAAGTCAGGTGAAGAGGCAGCTGGAGAAACTGAACCGGAACAAGGCTGCAGGTCCAGATGGTGTCGGCCCCAGAGTCCTGAAGGCCTGTGCAGAGCAGCTCTGTGGGATTCTGCAGCACATCTTCAACCTTAGCCTAACTCAGGAGAAGGTCCCAGTGTTGTGGAAGACATCCTGCCTTGTTCCAGTACCCAAAATAACTCACCCATCAGTCATCAATGACTATAGACCTGTTGCCCTGACATCCCACATCATGAAGGTCCTGGAGAGACTCCTGTTGGTCCACCTGAGTAAGCAAACAAGAACGTATCAGGACCCGCTGCAGTTTGCTTATCGCTGTGGAGTTGGAGTTGAAGATGCCATCATCCACCTACTTCAACCAACCCACTGTCATCTGGACAAAGCAGGCAGCACTGTGAGGATCATGTTCTTTGATTTCTCCAGTGCATTTAACACAATTCAGCCTGATTTGCTTTGTCAGAAACTCCTGAAGACACAGGTGGAGCCCTCAACAATCGCCTGGATCAATGACTACCTGACCAACAGACCACAATTTGTGAGACTGAAGAATTGTGGGTCAAACCAGGTGGTCAGCAGCACAGGAGCACCACAAGGGACCGTACTCTCACCATTCCTTTTCACTCTGTACACCTCAGACTTCCAGTACAAATCAGAGACCTGTCATCTGCAGAAATACTCAGATGTATCAGAGATGGACAAGAAGCTGAATCCAGAGAGCTGGTGGACCGCTTTGTGACATGGTATGGAAACAACCGTCTCACCTTGAATGTGAACAAAACAAAGGAGATGATTGTAGATTTCAGAAGAAACAGGGATAAGTCAAACACTGTTTCCATCATGGGAGAAGAAGTGGAGGTGGTTGAGGAATATAAATACCTCAGAGTTCACCTTGACAACAGACTGGACTGGAGACTGATCAGTGAAACCGTCTACAAGAAGGGACAGAGCAGACTGGACTTCTGGAGGAAGCTTAGGTCCTTCAAGGTTTGCAGCAAGATGCTGCAGATCTTCTACAAGTCTGTTGTGGAGAGTGTAATCTCTTCAGCCGTCATCTGTTGGGGTAGCAGCATCAGAGCCAAGGACTTAAAAAGGCTCAACAACCTGATAAAGAAGGTTCTGGTTCTGTTCTGGGGACAACTGTGGAACATCTGGAGATGATAATGCAAAGAAGGATTCTTCATAAAATCAAAAAACATCATGCACAACCCTGAGCATCCTCTTCATGAGACAGTCATACAACAACAGAGCGTCTTCAGTCGGAGGCTTCTTCAGTTTTGCTGCAATGCAAACCGCTACAGGAAATCCTTCCTGCCCACAGCCATCATCATCTACAACAACTCCTCAAAGAATTAATTATATGAGCTACACCAACACTTAATGTCCCTCTGGGATCAATAAAGTTTTTTTTTTAATTGAATGTCAGGCAAACAGCTTGTCTCATCCAACCATCCCTCTTTTCTCTAGGAGACATTTGACTGGTCCATGTAGAACCCCTACAGAACTAGATGGAGAACTGGCTTCATTGTGGGCAGAACCACTGGTGTTCCAGGAATTTCCAGATCATGACAATGCAGAACCGTGATGGTTTCTGAGTTGTTCCTGAACATTACAGCAATTTTCTGTCCTCTGAGGGTGCAATTTGGGTCTCCTTCCAGACCTTTGGAGGGACATATTAGATGACCTAGAAAGCAGCAGTCGTTCAGTAATGAGCTCCAAAAAAACCAGAGTCTCCTTCTTAGATCTCCAGAGATGCCCTTTCACTGTCCCAGATTGAGGTGAACGTTACAGGGACAACCAGAGCATCCAGCTAATGGAAGAAAAGTGGAACAATTATTTAAAGCGCTATACAAGTACAGGAATAAATCCAACAGCAGTTTCCCAGAAGCTAGAGAAATGAATTTAAGTCGCAGTATTGGGTTATGAGTTTTATTTAATGGATATAAAGAGGAATCGGTTCCTGTTGTCACAACTTTGAGCTCTAAGTGTTTCTCCACCTTGTGGCGCCGAGGGTTCTGTGAGATCTTAACGCCTTAAAAGCTGTAACTGAATCTCTTTGGCACATTCCAGGTCTGCTGGGTTTGTTCTGACTTCCTGGGAGGGTTATTTAATGTCGGATCAAGGTCACCGATGAGGAATGGTGCGTTGTAGTTGAGGTCGCTGCAGGGTGAACGCCATCTGACTGACTGACTGCAGCGGAAACAGCAGCACCGCTCAGTCGCGTCTCATAACTCACAGCTGAGGTCCAACTTCGATCCGACGCCGCTGATCTCATTTCCTCCAACCTGAATGTTCAGACTCCTGGTCCAGAAAGCTCCACTTGACCTTCCAGTTTTCCTTTTCATGCCAGTTTCCTTCCCAGATGACTCTGTGTTTTCTGGGCTGTGAGGAATCCTGTTATTCCAAACTGAATTTTCCTCTCAGACACGAGTCTCTAAACATGCTGCAGGGCCAGCATGTTGATCCTGGTGAGTGAGCAGTAATGATTCTGACCTTCCTTACGTTGACATGTTGCCTCCTTCACACAGATGAAAAACATAAAACCACAAAGCGATGAAGGAGCAGCTCAAACCTTCAGAAAACCACCAGGCTGCTCCTCGTCTTTTCTCTGGGTTTAATGCTGGTTAAAACCGTGGCAGTGGTGGAGTCAAAGGTTGGTCAGAGGGATTTAAGTCTGGCCATCCTGCACACAACATGCTTCTACACACCTGTCACCTGCAGCCACGCCCAACCAGATAGAAAAAATACAAAGAGTCAGAAACTGAAAAAAGGAGTTTTAAACTCTAGAAACACATCTAATAGTCAACTTTTTTCCCCAATATTATCTCTAGCACTGGAGGTCCAGGAGGACGTCCTAGATGTCCCTGAGTCTACCCTGGTCTCTCCTTCGGTCGTACGTGTCTAAAAACGCTAAAAGAGTCGCCTCGAGATCAGGAGGACCGCCTCAGATGATTCATTTCCTATCACTCTCTTCTCCAGGATCTTATTCTTTCAGTCTCGATCCTTATATCCTGGCAGTAAGTGAAGGTTGGGGCATATATGAAGGTTGTTATTTACCAGGACGAACCAGCAGAGGAAGCCCCAACCAATCTCTTCATCTCCTCTCCATCCAGGCACTAATCATGAAGATAACTGGAGCTCCCACCAAGCTCCATGGCTTCGGACAACAGCGATGGGATCTACAGAAACAAAGACGACTTTGTCAAACTTTTACGGGCCTGCATCAGAACTTGCTGTGTTGGCAGTAATGTGGGCTTGCCTTTACAGAACCAAAGAAAAGATGGTGTATAATTCAGCAGAGTTGAGATGCAGCATTGAGCTGAAAACCGAGCTAACCATTACCTCGGCTCTCTCCCTGTTGTTTTTCTTTGCATTTTGGACCTTTATTATTGGATGGCACAGCAACCTGTTTAGAGGCAAAGCCAAAGAGCAGAGCTGAGTTGTTGAAAGCAACGTACAGTACAATTCTGGATATTCTGAGCAGCTCTTAAATGGATCAGTAAATTATTCCAAAGGCGTTGCGCAATAACAAAGAAGCCATAATCTACTTACAGTGGCTTGCTAAATTAATCGGCACCCTTGAATTTTTCCACATTTTGTCACATTACAGCCACAAACATGAATCAATTTTTTGGGAATTCCAGGTGAAAGACCAAAACAAAGTGGTGTACACGTGAGAAGTGGAACGAAAATCATACATGATTCTAAACATTTTTTACAAATAAATAAGTGAAAAGTGGGGTGTGCGTAATTATTCAGCCCCCTGAGTCAATACTTTGTAGAACCACCTTTTGCTGCACTTCCAGCTGCCAGTCTTTTAGGGTCTGTCTCTACCAGCTTTGCACATCTACAGACTGAAATTCTTGCTCATTCTTCTTTACAAAACAGCTCCAGCTCAGTCAGATTAGATGGACAGCGTTTGTGAACAGCAGCTTTCAGATATTGCCACAGATTCTCGATTGGATGTAGATCTGGACTTTGACTGGGCCATTCTAACACATGGATATGTTTTGTTTTAAACCATTCCATTGTTGCCCTGGCTTTATGTTTAGGGTCGTTGTCCTGCTGGAAGGTGAACCTCCGCCCCAGTCTCAAGTCTTTTGCAGACTCCAAGAGGTTTTCTTCCAAGATTGCCCTGGATTTGGCTCCATCCATCTTCCCATCAACTCTGACCAGCTTCCCTGTCCCTGCTGAAGAGAAGCACCCCCAGAGCATGATGCTGCCACCACCATATTTGACAGTGGGGATGGTGTGTTCAGAGTGATGTGCAGTGTTAGTTTTGCATTTTGGTCTCATCTGACCAGAGCACCTTCTTCCACATGTTTGCTGTGTCCCCCACATGGCTTGTGGCAAACTGCAAACGGGACTTCTTATGGTTTTCTTTTAACAATGGCTTTCTTCTTGCCACTCTTCCATAAAGGCCAACTTTGTGCAGTGCACCACTAATAGTTGTCCTATGGACAGATTCCCCCACCTGAGCTGTAGATCTCTGCAGCTCATCCAGAGTCACCATGGGCCTCTTGGCTGCATTTCTGATCAGCGCTCTCCTTGTTCGGCCTGTGAGTTTAGGTGGACGGCCTTGTCTTGGTAGGTTTACAGTTGTGCCATACTCCTTCCATTTCTGAATGATCGCTTGAACAGTGCTCCGTGGGATGTTCAAGGCTTGGGAAATCTTTTTGTAGCCTAAGCCTGCTTTAAATTTCTCAATAACTTTATCCCTGACCTGTCTGGTGTGTTCTTTGGACTTCATGGTGTTGTTGCTCCCAACATTCTCTTAGACAACCTCTGAGGCCGTCACAGGGCAGCTGTATTTGTACTGACATTAGATTACACACAGGTGCCTCTATTTAGTCATTAGCACTCATCAGGCAATGTCTATGGGCAACTGACTGCACTCAGACCAAAGGGGGCTGAATAATTACGCACACCCCACTTTTCAGTTATTTATTTGTAAAAAATGTTTAGAATCATGTATGATTTTCGTTCCACTTCTCACTTGTACACCACTTTGTATTGGTCTTTCACCTGGAATTCCAATAAAATTGATTCATGTTTGTGGCTGTAATGTGACAAAATGTGGAAAAGTTCAAGGGGGCCGAATACTTTTGCAAGCCACCGTATGTGGTGTATATATAGTGGTTTAGAAGATCCTTTGAATACGACAGGGATAGACCATTAAAAACACATATGAAGGTTTTTATTTATGGTGGATCTAAACCAACATAAATGAAATAATAATAATCTTGGCGAGTTAATAAAAACTATGGATCAATCTTTCAAATCATAAAGAAAATGAAGAGGTTGTACATTGAATAAGTTCATCTTGACAACTGAACTGATTTGCTTTGCGAGTTTAGAGGACCTGTCAAAGAATATTTAAAGATTTCTGAAAGGAGGAAAACAAAGCAATATTATTTGTATAGCATTTTTTCAGGTGTTTTAAAGTGTTTTACGTGATAAGAAGAACAATTGTATGACAGAAAAGGCTCAATAATGATCTAATTTCCCAAATACCATAACTTTCATTTGATTATTGAGGAGGTGGAGGAAGTTTGAGTTCACCCAGGTCTTTGTATAGGCAAGACAATCCAAAAGAATTGTTTGTTTTATTATGAATGGGCAAACAGATTTGAATATCATCAGCAAAGCAGAGGAAGGAGATATTATATTTCTAAAAAAATAAATAAACCCTGGGAGCAACTTATATAAGGAAAATGAACATGATCTAATTGTTCCATATGTTCCTAACAGAGCCCTTCGCTCTCAGACTGCAGGTTTACTTGTAGTTCCTAGGATTTCTAAAAGTAGAATGGGAGGCAGATCTTTTAGTTATCAGGCTCCTCTCCTGTGGAACCAGCTCCCAGCTTTAGTCCGTGAGGCAGACACTCTGTTTACTTTTAAGGCCAGGCTTAAAACTTTCCTTTTTGATAAAGCTTATAGTTAGAGTGGCTTAGGTCATCCTGAGCTATCTCTGTAGTTATGCTGCTATAGGCTTAGACTGCTGGAGGACAGACTTACCAATTTTCTTCACTCTACTACTCTCCAGTTGTATTACAGTACATTCTGCTATTTTGACTGTTAACTTTGTTTTCTCTCAGTGTTTTTCTCTCCATACAAGAACATGAGAGTGGGACAAGGATGGATCCTTGAGGAACTCCTCACAATTAAAAACGGCTAAATTGGTGCTGCATTCTATTTTTAAAAACAATTTCTACTTTAGGTATTTAGCATTATTGTGTGTTTCTGACAGTGAAAAAAACAGTTTAAAAAACTACAAATTATATCACATAATCTGGCCACAATGTGCCTCTATACTGTTATTGAACCATGCGGACCTTTTGTTCGTTCCGCTGTGTTCCAGTCGGACAGTATTCGCCGTAGGACAGATTCCGTTGACATTGCTGGGACAGGTGTTACCAAACCAGAAGGTGTGATCGCAGGTAGCCGCAGAGAAGCTGCCCGCTCCTCCTCGGCCCTCACACCGGGACCTGCTGCAGTCATGTACCGCCGGCCGCTGCAGGTCGCCGCCAGGTGCGCCATGAAAGCGGCGGCGTCCAGAGGCGCCTGCGCGAAGGTAGGAGCTAACAGTTAGCATGCTGCTAACTCAGGAAACTGCTGAAAAATCCACATCATTCAGAGCTAGAGAGGCCGAATCTGGTGGGTTCGGTTTGTTCTGGTGAGATAAAACAGCAGAGAAAGGCAAATCTACCAGGTTTAAAATGAATAAATACCTGATAGGATCATTTATTCTGCCTCATCTGCTGAAAACATTCAAAAATCCACAGTTTTATTCTCAGATTCCGGTTATTGATCCTAAACATGAAGCAGAGCTGCAGCTGCTGCGCCTTCCAGAATCCAGCTTCTCATCTAGAGTCACTGATTAGTTTTCTCAGTTAGGAAAGAAAAATAAGAGGACAATAGGAAGGTAATAAATAATGCGGATGTTTTGTGTATAAATCTTAAAAAAAATATATATATATTTGCTTGTGTTTATTTTGTTTTTGTTTTAAATTTAGCTGGAATTGTAATGATCAATATTGCATTTTATTAGAACACTGCTATGCAAACTGAGTAGCTGAATGTCTGGTGAGGCTGCATACACATCAAAATCCAAAAAATATATATATTATCTTTATTATCCACATTTTTTCTCACTGTAAACATTGGAGTTTTGTAACATTTTCTCACAAGGTTTTGTGAGATTTTATCCAATTCTTAAAAGCTAACTATAATAGTAAAGGTTAATTATAACCCTGCATATTCATATGTGTAGAATTATGTTTATTAATTCAGTTAGACGTTTATAAATAGTCTGTGTTTTATGAACAAATATCCACAAGCACATTTTGTAAATTTTTAATTCACCCCCCTCAGTTGCACATTTATTTAAATCGGATTATATTTTAATAACTGCACAGTATTTTCTTATGCTGTAAATCTGCCCTGACTGTACAGTCTGTTATTCTTAGTTCTATCGTTATATTTCTATTTTTGTTCAAATCTTTGACCTGCCTGTCGCTTTATTATAATCGGATTTAAGGAAAACAGCGTCTCCAATTTCTGACTTCTATAAAGGAAAATCCTCTGGAACGCCCGAAAAACTCAGAGGTTCTTTTCAACCTGGAGTATAAAATCCAACATGGCCGCCATGCATATAAACTTTGAGGATTAACTGATTCTTTCCCACGGTGCCGTCCAGCTGCTCTTAGTCAACATGTTGCTTCAGAGTTTAAGTAAGAAAATCCTGAGAAATGTTGACAGAAGTTAACTTCTTGAGCCAGCGCAGTAATGAATGAATCCAGTTCTGATGTAGTTGAGTTTCAGGGGAAAATGGCATCTAGAAGTTTGTCTTTTGATCCAAAGCTCATGAGATTACCAGGCTGGACGGATCATAAAATCAATATATATGTTTTTAAACGTTTTAAGTTTGACCTTCTTTCAGTTCATCAGAACCTAAATTGTTCCGTTTTCCACAGATATTCAACATAAAAACTGAAGTTTGGTTTGTAGCTTCTGCAGTGAGATGAAAACACGTCCGCCCTCCTCAGTAAAGCTCCACAGTGTTGGGCCTAAATCCTTGATTCTGTTGGCGTCTGATTAAACCTCTGTCTCAGATCACAGATATGTTGGCATGTATTTCCACCCTGGTGCATATTGCATTTTACGTTTTTATTTATTTAGAAAGTTCTGCATAGAAACAACAAAGAGAAACTTAAAGTTCTGGTTTTATTCCTGTTGTCCTTCTTCCTCCCAGCTGCTGGAACAGGAATGGTGTCTGAGAGCTTCAGCAGCCTGCCAGCTGACCAGATCTGACTGTTTGACACAGAGTCGGGCTCTGCACATCAGCACACAGGTAACACAGCATCAGGAATCTCACCCACAACCCCTTCATATTATAACCTAGGGCTTGGCAATAAGTCCTCAAATCTATACTGCGATGTAATCTAAAGCGTGTGCAGTAACGATATCTATTGTGATATATTCTTTTCTTTCTTTTTTCTTTTTTTTTTCATTCTCACTTTTTTTAGATACATGGCACCAGAACAACTTCAAAAAAGTTTAGAACGCCATTTAAAGAACATGAATTGTGCAAAATGCATTTTTTTTTAAAAATAAAATATTTTTTTCCAAAAAATGCTACACAAAAATTCTCACAACATAAAGATGAAGATATTTTAAATAAATGAAAAGCTAAATGTTATTTTAAAAATCCCACAAAGTTAAAAATTTCCTAGTTATTTATAAATTGAATATCGCACAAAAATAAAGCTGCACATATTTAAATAAAAAATGCTTCAAGTTCAACAGGTTTTTTTGTTTTTTTGCCGTTAAATGTAAAACAACATGTTTCAAATTTGCAATATGTTGTGTAAAGATGAACACTGAACATCAGTATTTATCCTCCTTGATGACATCATCAAAATGTACAATCACGTTCGGCCGGTATAGTCAAAATCTACCTTTTGGTAAATTTACATCATTTCCACCTTTTATTCCGTGTTTTATATCGCCCACCACTAGTAGCGTCCCTGCAGTGTGCAGGTAAGGTTGCGGATATGTTTCTGCTGCTGCTTCCTTTAATCCTCCTGCAGGTTTATTCTGAGCCTCAGTGAAGGCAGAGTAAGGCAGACCTGCTGCTTTGGGAGCTGATTGACTGAACTTAGAGTTTATTTCAATTCAATTCAGTTTATTTATATAGCGCCAATTCACAACAGATGTCATCTGAAGGCACTTAACAAGAAGTCATTTCAATACATTTATACAAACATTCCAATCAGTTAAAAAGTTTCCTTTTTAAGGAATCCCAGCAGATTGCGTCAGTCATTGGTGTGAGGTTGGGCCCCGTTGATGCAGACTTTCCAACCACAGCAATCCTTCAGCAATCCCTCATACTGATCAAGCATGTAGCGACGGTGGAGAGGAAAAACTCCCCTTTAACAGGAAGAAACCTCCAACACAGAAGGAACAGAAGATCTGATATAAGAGAACTTTCTATGTTACAGAAAGTAAAAAGTTGATAACAGGACACGGTGGATGTTCAGTTACTGGGAGGATCATCCCAGTTGATGACCCCCGTCCAACAGGGCATTGTAGCCAAGCAGGATACCAGACCAGGTATATCTTCTATGGAGAGAAAAACACTGAGAGAAAACAAAGTTAACAGTCGAAATAGCAGAATGTACTGTAATACAACTGGAGAGTAGTAGGAGAGAAAAGTAGCAGAGTGAAGAAAAGTGGTAAGTCTGTCCTCCAGCAGTCTAAGCCTATAGCAGCATAACTACAGAGATAGCTCAGGATGACCTTAGCCACTCTAACTATAAGCTTTATCAAAAAGGAAAGTTTTAAGCCTGGCCTTAAAAGTAAACAGAGTGTCTGCCTCACGGACTAAAGCTGGGAGCTGGTTCCACAGGAGAGGAGCCTGATAACTAAAAGATCTGCCTCCCATTCTACTTTTAGAAATCCTAGGAACTACAAGTAAACCTGCAGTCTGAGAGCAAAGGGCTCTGTTAGGAACATATGGACCAATCAGATCTCTGATGTATGATGGAGCTTGATTATTATGGGCTTTATATGTAAGAAGGAGGATCTTAGATTCTATTCTGGATTTAACAGGGAGCCAATGAAGGGAAGCTAAAACAGGAGAAATGTGATCTCTCTTTTTAATATTCATCAGAACTCTTGCTGCCGCATTTTGGATCAACTGAAGGCTTTTAATGGCATTTTGTGGACTACCTGATAGTAAAGAATTACAGTAGTCCAGCCTTGAGGTAACAAATGCATGGACTAGTTTCTCAGCATCACTCCTGGACAGGATGTTTCTCATTTTAGCAATATTCCGGAGGTGAAAGAAAGAAATCCTAGAAACCTGTTTAATATGGGATTTAAATGTCAAGTCTTGGTCAAAAATAACGCCGAGGTTCTTTACGTTGTTACTGGGGGCCAATTTAATGCCATCCAGATGAAGTGATTGACTAATCAGTTTCTGTTTAAGAACTTCTGGTCCAAAGACAGCAACTTCTGTTTTGTCAGAATTTAAAAGCAAAAAGTTTAGATTCATCCATGTATTTGTCTTCTAATGATTCTACCAATTGGAAGCATATATATGGTAAACAGAATTGGTCCAAGCACAGAACCCTGTGGAACTCCACAAGTAACCCTTGAGAGTGAAGAAGATTTATCATTTAGATGAACAAACTGGAATCTGTCAGACAAATATGATTTAAACCAGCCTAGTGCTGTTCCTTTGATCCCTGCAACATGTTCGAGCCTTTCTAAGAGAATATTATGATCGACTGTGTCAAAAGCAGCACTGAGATCTTACAAAACCAGAACAGACACCAGTCCATTATCTGAGGCCATGAGAATATCATTAGTAACCTTCACCAGTGCTGTTTCAGTGCTATGATGAGCTCTAAAACCTGACTGAAACTCTTCAAACAGCTCGTTACTGTTTAGATGCTCACAGACTTGATTAGCAACAATTTTCTCAAGGACTTTGGATAAGAAAGGAAGGTTAGATATAGGTCTGTAATTCACTAAGTGATCTTGATCAAGGGAATGTTTCTTGAGTAAAGGTTTAATTACAGCTATTTTAAATTCCTGTGGTACGTATCCGTTTACTAAGGATAGATTCATCATATCCAAAATGGGGCCAGGAACCAAATGGAACACTTCTTTAAATAATTTGGTTGGGATTGGGTCCAACATACAAGTTGAAGGTTTAGATGAGACTAATATTTTTGATAATTCCGAAAGCTCGACTGAATCAAAACAGCCTAAGCACAAATGAGGTTCTACAGTTCTTTCTGATGCTGCGTCATTTACTGAGGAAGAAGTAATCATGTTTGGGAGGATGCCGATGATTTTATTTTTAATAGAATTAATTTTATTTATGAAGAATCTCATAAAGTCATCACTGCTAAGAACAGGGGGAATAGTTGGCTCAACAGAGCTATGACTCTGTGTAAGTTTGGCAACTGTACTAAAAAGAAACCTAGGATTGTTTTTATTCGCCTCTATTAATGATGATAAATATGCTGTTCTAGCTTGTCGAAGGGTCTTTTTATACAGCAATAGACTGTTATTCCAGGTTAAATAGGAATCCTCTAGATGTGTAGAGCGCCATTTTCTCTCCAACTTCCTAGTATTCTGCTTTAAAGTACGCAACTCTGCGTTAAACCAAGGAGTCAGCCTCCTATGGCTAGCCACTTTCTTTTTTAAGGGGGATACACTATCTAATGCCAAACGCAATGAGGAAGTAACGCTGTGAACCAGATCATCAATTTCTGAAGGGTTAGAGATAGAATTGCTGCCATCCACTGTGTTACTCTGAGACACTAAGGAAAGTAAGAATGGAACAGATTCTTTAAAAATTGTTACAGCATTGTCTGATAAAGCTCTACTATAATGACATTTTCTTTCAGATTTAAGATGGTCAGTTAAAGTAAATTCAAAAGTTATCAAGAAGTGGTCAGACAGGACCGGGTTATGTGGGTGGACTGTTATTTCCTCACACTCAATACCGTATGTCAGTACAAGGTCCAAAGTGTGTTTACCTGAGTGGGTTGATCCCTGTACTTTTTGAGTAAAGCCAATTGAGTCTAAAATAGCATTAAAGGCTGCATTTAGGCTATCACTTTCAGTATCCACATGAATATTGAAGTCCCCCACTATAATAACCCTATCAGTATTTAATACTAAATCAGTAATACATTTCAGTTTCATCTGTGAAATTAAATTATTAAGTGATAGTTTTTTATTGAAAAATATATTTCTCATCTTCGTCTCCAATAACAGAACCTAAACCTGCAGGAGCATTAAAATAAGATCTTTTTTTCTTTTTCTTTTTTTAGATGTATATATCTTTCATATTTACTAAGATTAAAAATGAAATGGCTTTAGGGTTTTCTTTATGTTGATCAGAACTGCATAATGTGAGTTTGTCCTCCTGCAGCTTTGCACTGTGAAGGAGACGCCTCAGCACTCCCAGGAGGAGGTCGGAGCCTTCACCAAACTCATCGAGGCCATGGGCTTCACCGCCCCGCTCAAATACAACAAATGGGTGAGAAAGAGCAGAAAGGATGTGCTTGTATGTCCTAATCCATGTCTTCCAGGATGGCACGTGATGTTGAATCAAAACCGTCTCCCGATTGAATCTGAAACTAAAATGTTTGACGGTAAAATTAAAACTACAGTTTTAACGTCTCTTTAAAGTTTTTGTCTTTTTGTTTTGACAGAAAATCAAGATCGCTGCGCTGCGCATGTACACGTGCTGCGTGGAGAGAATAAACTACGATGAGTTCTTTAACAGTAAGCCTGGATCCTACGTTTCCCACAATGCAACAGAATGAATCAGCTGTTTTCAGGCTGCTGGGTCTCTTTCCTTTATGACGAAAATTTTTTTTCTGAGCCGTTTGATGCTGGAACTTTATTTCTATGTTATCTATATAAATGGTGGTTCTGTTTGTTCCAGAATGCTCCCTGCCAGACACTCTGAACTCCTGGTTCCTGGTCGCTCAGCTGCATGTCTGGTGAGTCAGACTCCTGCATGTTTCGTGTGCAGCTGCTCTGCAGTCCGTCTGCTGTAAACACACATGCATGTGTTGGTAGTCGCATCTTTATTGACTGTGAAGATGGTTCTGCAGGCTTGGCTCTGATGCCCCCCCCCGTCAGGGCGTGCTTGTGAAAGATCTCAGCTTTTGTTTGAGTTGGTTCTGTTCTGCTAGCTGACGATCTGCTTGTCCTGGCAGGATGTGTTTGGTGCGGATGCGTCAGGAGGGCAGAGAGGGGAAGTTCATGTGCCGTTACATCGTCCACTCCATGTGGGAGGACGTGGAGCAGAGGAGCAAGATCATGGGGGTGAGTCGGGGGAACAGGAGAGAGGGTCTTTAACCCGCCGCTTCAGCTACAGCAAGCTAGATTATAACACACTCTGTCATCAGTTTCATCAATGGCTGCAGCATCACAGCCCCAAAGTACTGCATGGATGCAGTTCCTGGTTGAATTTATACTAGGTGTGTCAAATTATCGCGTTGTTGGCGATCAATTAATTACAGCCACATTTAGCGCGCTATGTTTTTTAATCGCGTTTATCTAATTTTTAACCTTTCATTGTACAGTTTCTGCATGCGAGTTCCTTTTAAATAAAACCCGTTTTATCCACTGGGCTTCTTTTGCTTAAGTTGTTTGCGGTTAACCCTAAAGTGGACATCGATTGGCTGTAAACTCATCAGAAGATGACTGGCTTCCATCCTAGTGGAGAGGGCGAAGTGAGGAGGAACGGTGAGTTACCGAGAGAGTTGCCAACTTTCCTATATTTGGCGACTTTTTAGACTCCTCTAGGGAGTCTTTCTAAAAAATGTAAAAAACTAGCGGCAAATCTAGCAACTTTTTATGGGGTTATTGGAAACTTTTGGGTGAAGCATGTAACGTAGTTCCTCTTCTCTCCGAGCAGCGGGGCGCTCTCCCGTCTCAGAGCTCACAGCAGCTCCACCCGTCCGCCCAGGTCCACCGGTATGGCAAGCCATCGGTATCAAAAATAATGCGTATATCACGTGTCGTTTTAACCCGTAATACAGCTGGACTCAGAGAAGATATTTACCCCACTGCATCCAGAACGCTAATGAGTCGCGCAGCTCCAAGCAGAAGGTTGCAGGCGCCACTTGGGACTATAGTCACAAAAACAGCAGAATGTAAATGGCTGGGACTGCATCTGTTCAAGTCTGTTAAATACAATAAATGACTTCATAAAGCCAGTTTTTAAAATTACATGTATTAAACTTTTGTTCTACCACAATAATGGATTTAAAAGAAAATACCTCAAGATGAGGGCTTTTCTAAGCAATTATTAGGTGAGATTAAAAAAGAGAAATTAATTACAGATTACAATTAATTAATCTCAAAGATTTTTTTAATCTTATGACAACACTAATTTGTACTTCAGGTGAGATGGATTCATGTTCTGCATGCTTAGATTTACCCAGTCAGATGACCTCTAGCTGACCTCAATGTTCCCACCTCATCAGACCTCCATAAATTCAGATATACAACATGTACTCAGATTATCTGTGGTTTGGACCCCAACTTTACCTGCAGAACCCAGACTTCTAGCATGTTTTTTTGTCCCTTCAGAATGCTTTGGGTTTTTATGGTTCTGTTCTGCTTGGAGAACGGTTTTAAAGTGACTCACGGATGTTTGACAGTTTCCCTCTGATCAGCTCTGTGACCATAAACATCCCATGAAGAAGCTAAGCTGCAACCCGTTGTTTTCTGGAATAAATGTCCATCATTTCAGCAGCCCCTCCTCTCTGTTCCTGGGCTGGAAGCCGTGTCGCTGCTTCCCGCAGAGGGACGCGGGTTTTACATCAGCATAATTTAGCCGACAAGCAGGAAGTGCAGCCAGATCCCAGGAGAGCGCGGCTGGCTGCGGTCGCCGCGGCCACAGAGTCGCTCCTCTATTCTCCGTCAGTGGAGCAGCTCCAGGAAACGTCGCTGGTTGGCATCGAGCGCCGGACTCTGGCTCTCTGGGAGACTCCTGTTAGCCCGATTACTGCCGAGCCGAAATTATAGGTTTTACTCTGAAAAAGTCAACTTTGTTCAGGAGTCACAACAAAGAACGTTAATGTGGGTCTGCAGGATATTTTAGGGACACTTTAGGAAAAACAACAACAGCTCTGAAAGCTTCAACAAGCATGAAAAGCTTTCCTAGCTGCTCAAACAGGCCTGGTATCCAGAAATCTGTCAGATTCAGTCAAACATCAGCCCTGCTTCACTGGTGAATTATTGGGTTTGACAAGATGAAGAAGAAGAAGAACTCAGCTAAATTCAGCTAAAAAAAGGTTAGGGATAAGTGGTTTTATCTGCATCTGGCCTTGGATGAATCCCCCAACAAAGATCTTCATCCTGAACTGTCTGGAGAATCAGTTTCCATCCAAAAGAACCTGGAAACGCCGGGGGGTTCCTAGTCTCAGTCAGCACGGTATCAGTGTGGCCGGGACAAGTGAAGAGCTGGTCAGGTGGCTGTCCGTCTTGGTCATGGTTTGAATCGGTGATCAAGCCCGGGTTCTAGAGTCGTGGGCCCAAAGCGGGGGGCATATGACACCCGACTGTGGATCGCAGGGCCTTTCAGTTGGCTGTGGTTGGTCTCACCAAGTGGGGAGGTAATGTAGCTTCCCTGCCCTGGTCCTTCCACGTTCAGCCTTCCTGGGTGGGCTGGTACCTGGCAGGTGTGTCGGGGACTCTCCTGCTCCGTGGGGGCCCCAGGCTGCCGGGGTGGGGACCCCGTTCCAGACTCTGCTCGGAGATGGTGATGTGGCTGGGTTGGTGCCCTAGATCTACCCCTGAGCCTCTTTGGCCTCTTTCTGCTCCTGTGCTTCACTGACCACCTACCTCTGTGTGGGGCTGCTGCAACCTTCTGGAGGTCCATCTGTCTGTTGCTCCTCAAAATCTTTATAAAAGAATGAGATCGTTCAAAGATTTAATACAGCATGTTGATCAACACAGGAACCGTGTGCACAAAGCATTTACATCACACAAACCTGCAACCCATCAATTCTAAAACATTATTTAGTATTAATTCAATTCAGTTTATTTATAGAGCGCCGATTCACAACAGATGTCATCTCAAGGCACTTAACAAGAAGTCATTTCAATACATTTATACAAACATTCCAATCAGTTAAAAAGTTTCCTATTTAAGGAATCCCAGCAGATTGCGTCAGTCATTGGCGTGAGGTTGGGCCCCGTTGATGCAGACTTTCCAACCACAGCAATCCTTCAGCAATCCCTCATACTGAGCAAGCATGTAGCGACGGTGGAGAGGAAAAACTCCCCTTTAACAGGAAGAAACCTCCAACAGAACCAGGCTCAGCAGGAGCGGCCATCTGCCACGACCGTCTGGGGGTTTGAGAAGACAGAGCAGAAACACAGAAGGAACAGAAGATCTGATATAAGAGAACTTTCTATGTTACAGAAAGTAAAAAGTTGATAACAGGACACAGTGGATGTTCAGTTACTGGGAGCATCATCCCAGTCGATGCCCCCCGTCCAACAGGGCATTGCAGCCAAGCAGGATACCAGACCAGGTATATCTTCCATGGGGAGAAAAACACTGAGAGAAAACAAAGTTAACAGTCAAAATAACAGCAAATAATACAACTGGAGAGTAGTAGGAGAGAAAAGTAGCAGAATGAAGAAAATTGGTCAGTCTGTCCTCCAGCAGTCTAAGCCTATAGCAGCATAACTACAGAGATAGCTCAGTGGTGCACGTTAACGCAGGTTGATTAATTTGCAGAATTAACTCGATTAATTGTTTTTAACTCATGCATGGGATGACCCGCCCCGTTTATCCTACAATTCAGCCCGCGCTGCGTTGAGTGCTCCTCACGTAAACAGCATGGCGTTGACCCCTAACCAACACTTCAGCTACAAAATAACCACAAATAACAGTTGGAACTAGTTATGTGAAGGTCTGGTTCCACACCATTTGTGCTCATGTTATTCAGAAATGTTAACCAGTTAGTTTGCCTTAGCAACTGGCTAAAAGGTCAATAGGTTAAAAGGGCCAAGTGTGTAAATGTGATGGTGGAGTTAAAAACTAAAGTTTCATGCATCTCTCCTGTATTTCCTTTTACAAAAAAAGAGCAACAGCTTCTGGTTTTGTCCTTTTATTTACACCTAAAATTGTAGTTTTTCAGTCCTATTTAGAAATGTTTAATTAATTGTTATTAATTCCCAGCCACCCTGTGATTAATCAGATTAAAATGTGCAATCCTTTGACAGCCCTAGTATTAAGCTATTATCTCTTATCTACATTAGCTCCGCCTTCCTAAAACCAGTTATCCTCACCTGTTATCCAGGAGAACCTCTTCGTCCTGGTCAGATATCAGATACCGTTGGCGTGGAGATAACATGCTGACATCTGTCATGCTGCAGTCTAACACATCTCTATCAGAAACATTATGCTTGAACAACATTCTTGTTTTCTTTAACTTGTCCTACTCTCCTTTTTGTTACTCGTGGTCGTATATTATATATATTCCCATTACATTACCCGCTTTGTATTACTATCTACATTAATAACTTCAACTTAGACATGAAAAAAAATATTTATTTGCTATTATATTTAGCTAAAGGGTTGGGCAGGCTGGAAAAAAATCTATGTTCCAACAATACCTTAAAAATCAGACCTAAATCATGTTCATAATGAAATTAGCTCTCAGAAGGGTAAACCAATAAACGAATAAAAGATTTTCCTTCCAGATGACTTTCTAGACTTCCACTTTGTCAGAATTTAAAAACCCACTGGGGTCTTTTAATATAATATGTGGTGATTATTTTTGTTAAACATCCATTTATTTAGGTTGGAAAAGATTTGTGACGCTCCCCCTGCCCCTCGGAGAGGCCACACATGGGTCTCTTCATCTGTCAGGACTCTGTGGGGAAACACAACAGAGAATTGTTGGTGTAGATTCTCAGTCATCCAAGACATGATATTCTAGAGAGTTTAAATGAAGGCAACTGGACTTTTCTTGTTGTCTTGAATACGTTTCGTGTGATTTCTTCACATCAAGCTGCTCACCTATTACAGATTGAGTCTTCCTAGCCTAGTGGAGGTCTACCATGTTGTTTCTGGTGTCCTTTGACAGCTCTTTGGTCTTGGCCACAGTAGAGTTTGGAGTGTGACTGCTTGAGGTTGTGGACATCCATCCATCCATTTTCTTCCGCTTATCCGGGGTCGGGTCGCGGGGGCAGCAGCCTAAGCAAAGAGACCCAGACTTCCCTCTCCCCAGCCACTTGTTCCAGCTCCTCGGGAGGAACCCCAAGGCGCTCCCAGGCCAGCCGAGAAACATAGTCCCTCCAGCGTGTCCTGGGCCTTCCCCTGGGCCTCCTCCCGGTGGGACGTGCCTGAAACACCTCACCAGGGAGGCGTCCAGGAGGCATCCTGACCAGATGCCCGAGCCACCTCAACTGACTCCTCTCGATGTGGAGAAGCAGCGGCTCTACTCTGAGCCCCCTCCGGATGACTGAGCTTCTCACCCTATCTCTAAGGGAGAGCCCAGACACTCTGCGGAGGAAACTCATTTCAGCCGCTTGTATCCGTGATCTCGTTCTTTCGGTCACCACCCAGAGTTCGTGACCATAGATGAGGGTGGGAACGTAGATCGACCGGTAAATCGAGAGCTTCGCCTTTTGGCTCAGCTCTCTCTTCACCACGACAGACCGGTAGAGCGCCCGCATAACTGCAGATGCCCCACCAATCCGTCTATCGATCTCCCGCTCCATTTTTCCCTCATTCGTGAACAAGACCCCCAGATACTTAAACTCCTCCACTTGGGGAAGGACCCCATCCCTGACCCGGAGGAGGCACCCCACCCTTTTCCGGCTCAAGACCATGGCCTCGGATTTGGAGGTGCTGATTCTCATCCCAGCCGCTTCACACTCGGCTGCGAACAGCTCCAGCGAAAGCTGTAGATCACGTTCCGATGAAGCCAACAGGACCACGTCATCTGCAAAAAGCAGAGACCCGATCCTGAGGCCACCAAAACGGATCCCCGCAACGCCTTGGCTGCGCCTAGAAATCCTGTCCATAAAAGTTAGGAACAGGATCGGTGACAAAGGGCAACCTTGGCGGAGTCCAACTCTCACCGGAAACAAGCCCGACTTACTGCCGGCAATGCGAACCAAACTCTGGCACCGGTCGTACAGGGACCTAACAGCCCGTATCAAGGGGCCCGGTACCCCATACTCCCGGAGCACCCCCCACAGGGCCCCCCGAGGGACACGGTCGAACGCCTTCTCCAAGTCCACAAAACACATGTAGACCGGTTGGGCGAACTCCCACGCACCCTCCAGGACCCTGCTGAGGGTGTAGAGCTGGTCCAGTGTTCCATGGCCAGGACGAAAACCGCATTGTTCCTCCTGGATCCGAGGTTCGACTATCCGTCGGACCCTCCTCTCCAGAAACCCAGAATAGACCTTACCAGGGAGGCTCAGAAGTGTGATCCCCCTGTAGTTGGAACACACCCTGTGGTCCCCCTTTTTAAACAGGGGGACCACCACCCCGGTCTGCCAATCCAAGGGAACTGCCCCCGATGTCCACGCAATATTGCAGAGCCGCATTAACCAACACAGCCCCACAACATCCAGAGCCTTGAGGAACTCCGGTCGAATCTCATCCACCCCCGGAGCCTTGCCACCGAGGAGCTTTTTAACGACCTCGGCGACCTCGGCACCAGAGATTGGAGAGCCCGACCCCAAGTCCCCAAACCCTGCTTCCAGATTGGAAGGCGTGCCGGGGGGATTGAGGAGGTCTTCGAAGTATTCCATCCACCGACCCAAAACGTCCCGCGTCGAGGTCAGCAGCACACCATCCCCATTGTAAACAGTGTTGGTGGCAGACCGCTTTCCCCCCCTGAGACGCCGGATGGTGGACCAGAATCGCTTCGAAGCCGTACGGAAGTCGTTTTCCATGGTCTCTCCAAACTCCTCCCACGCCCGAGTTTTTGCCTCAGCAACCATCCGAGCCGCATCCCGCTTGGCCTGTCGGTACCTATCAGCTGCTTCAGGGGTCCCACAAGCCAAAAAGACCCGGTAGGACTCCTTCTTCAGCCTGACAGCATCCCTTACCGCCGGTGTCCACCACCGGGTTCGGGGGTTGCCGCCGCGACAGGCACCGACCACCTTGCGGCCACAGCTTCGGTCAGCCGCCTCGGCAATGGAGGCGCGGAACATGGTCCACTCGGACTCGATGTCCCCCGCCTCCCCCGGGACGTGTTCAAAGTTCTGCCGGAGGTGTGAGTTAAAGCTCCTTCTGACAGGAGACTCTGCCAGACGTTCCCAGCAGACCCTCACAACACGTTTAGGCCTTCCAGGTCTGTCCGGCGTCCTCCCCCACCATCGGAGCCGACTCACCACCAGGTAGTGGTCAGTGGACAGCTCAGCCCCTCTCTTCACCCGAGTGTCCAAAACATGCGGCCGCAGATCAGATGAGACGACAACCAAGTCGATCATTGAGCTGCGGCCTAAGGTGTCCTGGTGCCAAGTGCACATATGGACACCTTTATGCTTGAACATGGTGTTTGTTATGGACAATCCATGACGAGCACAGAAGTCCAATAACAAGACACCACTCGGGTTTAGATCGGGGGGGCCATTCCGCCCAACCACACCCCTCCAGGTCTCACTGTCATTGCCCACGTGAGCGTTGAAGTCCCCCAGCAGAACAAGGGAGTCCCCAGGAGGAGCACTCTCCAGCACCCCTTCCAAAGACTCCAAGAAGGGTGGGTAATCTAATCTGCTGTTTGGCGCGTAAGCACAAACAACAGTCAGGACCCGTCCCCCCACCCGAAGGCGGAGGGAGGCTACCCTCTCGTTCACCGGGGAAACCCCAACGTACAGGCGCCGACATGGGGGGCAACAAGTATGCCCACCCCAGCTCGGCGCCTCTCAGCGGGGGCAACCCCAGAGTGGAAGAGAGTCCAACCTCTCTCGAGGAGACGGGTTCCAGAGCCAGAGCCGTGCGCCGAGGTGAGTCCGACGATGTCCAGTCGGAACCTCTCAACCTCGCACACCAGCTCCGGCTCCTTCCCCACCAGAGAGGTGACGTTCCACGTCCCGAGAGCCAGCTTCTGCAGCCGAGGATCGGACCGCCAAGGTCCCCGCCTTTGGCCGCCGCCCATCCTGCACAGCACCCGACCCCTATGGCCCCTCCCACAGGTGGTGAGCTCATGGGAAGGGGGGCCCATGTTACCTCTTCGGGCTAAGCCCAACCGGGCCCCATGGGTAAAGGCCCGGCCACCAGGCGCTCGCCAACGTGCCCCACCTCCAGGCCTGGCTCCAGAGGGGGGCCCCGGTGACCCGCGTCCGGGCGAGGGAACACTGAGTCCATCTGTCGTTTTCTTCATAGGGGTCTTTTGGGCTGCACTTTGTCTGATCCCTCACCTAGAACCAAATTGCCATGGGTGACCCTACCAGGAGCAAAAGCCCCCGACAACATAGCTCCTAGGATCATTGGGACACTCAAACCCCTCCACCACGATAAGGTGGCAGCCCAGGGAGGAGGTGGTGGACAGGAGTCTTTTATAATGATAATGAGTTCAAACAGGAGCCATTAATACAGGTAATGAGTGGAGAACAGAGGAGCCTCTGGTCTGAGAGCCAGAAATCTTGCTTATTGGTGGACTTATTTTCCACCATAATTTGCAAATAAATAATTAAAAAATCAGATCATGTGATTTTCCAGATTATTTTCTCTCATTTTGTCTCATAGTTGAGATTTACCTATGGTGAAAATTACAGGCCTCTCTCATCTATTTAAGTGGCAGACTTTGCACAGTTGGTGGCTGACTAAATACTTTTTTATCCCACTGTATCGGCGTTAATGGTTCAGAAAAACTGTTATGAAAATCTCCCCTTTTGTTTTCCTCCAAATGTGTTTATTTAAATCTGAGCAAAATTCTAAAATGCGTCAGTTAAGCTTCATTGCATCTGAGCCTGTAATGTGTTTATTTTCATTTGATGTCTAATAATCTGTCTCAGGCTGATTGGGAAATTCTCAGACTGTGATTTCCATCGACCTGGTCTAGATGCGTTTCCCTGCACCTCTCTCCCACATGATCCGGTGTCAGGATGAGCGTTCCCACCATCTGCCCCCCTCAGCGTCACACATGTACACTGCAGCTGCCCCACTGCAGCCCTGGGTAGATAGTCAGAGGCTGCCGTCTCCCAGCCCCTCTGACTATCAGCAGTGAGATAGGTGTGTCTCTCAATGACTGCAGGAGGACTGTCGCTCCAGTCGGCCTCTTAGGAGAGATGGCTTAGTTGTCCACAGACCAGAACAGGAGTCACAGGGGGACTTCTCTGGCCTAAGGTAGCTGAAGGTTTCAGGCTTCTCTCATTCAGCCAGTTATCAGAGCTATAGAGAAGGAAACCCCAAATAAAAATCCTAGATGTTCGGACTGTTAACTTCTCACCTTACTGGTTGCCCTCCTATACCCTCCTATTCCTAAAACCTTATACTATTAAGTAGTTTCATATTATCTACCTCACTCACCCCTACACCGTCTTGATGTCTAGTCTCCCAAGGTTAAAAAACTCTTCACACTGTAAAGCAAAGGGGAATGAGGTCAGAGGGCCTCCCTCTCCAATCTGCTCCTTACTGACGTTTGTTTAAACCTTCTACATGACATATTCCCTAGATGCATTTACTAACGTGTAACTAATCGATTAATTCAGATTACTTTGAAATATTCCCATCTGAGCAGAACTTCACTGTGGTTCTGTTTGTGCTGCAGATCGATGCCATCCACAGGAAGGAGGCCATGAAAGCCATGACTGAAACCTTCTACGCTGCCATATTTGGATACGATGAGGTCAGCAGGAGTTTGTGTCCTGATGAGAAAACATGAAATCCATCCCAGATGTTTAGGTTTCTGCAGCTGCAGAGCATCCTAGCTTCAGATGAAGACCCTAATGAATGAAGTGTTTCTGCAGGGAATCCTGTCTGATGACTGCGTCCTGGCTGCAGCTCTGTGGAGGAACCTGTTCAATCGTCAGTGTGAAGACCCCCAGCAGCTGGAGCTCATGGTGGAATACGTTCGTAAACAGGTGTGTTAGATCCTCAGAATCACATCTGCTGCTGCTCTGCAGCTTTTTATCACTTTTACCTTCAGTCTGTCCTCCTGAAGCTTCTCCTAAAAGCTGCTGCTGACCTTCAGTCTTTGCTCTGACTGAATGTCGGACGCTTTGGGAACTTCCAGAGAACTTCGTTACACTCCTCACCAATCCGATCTTTTACACCCCATCTCTGGTCTGCATGTCGGACTTATAGTTGAAGGTAAAGCGGAGGATTTTCTTTTTCCAGGTGGGTAGCCTATACTATTGGTCCACCTAAGTGTCAATGATTCTGGTGATATGTTTACGTAAGGCCGTTGTACGTGCTCGTCCCTAGGTAGTTTTCTCTTTCTGCGCACTTTCAGGCGTATTATGTGTGATGAGTTTGATGCTAGACGATAGCTTGTTTATTGGCCTGTAGCATGCTAAAGTTAGCCATAGAGATGCTTGTCGTAAATAGATTTTCACTTACCGGTGGTGAGTCTGACATAGTAGAAACGACGTGCACGAGCCTTTTCTAAAATTTGGAAAGATCCTCCGCTATACCATTAAAAGCAGATATTATCATCCATAACTTAAACCAGATGAACCTCCTCCTGGTTCAGATCAGGTAGGGTAAAATAAATGATCAGCACACCTGGATCTGCTGTCAGAACCAAACTAATATATTGACATATTTTCATCCAGCTTTATGGCTCCAGATTCTTTTGACCTTCAGTCCTTAGCTGCAGCTTTTCAGCAGCTAGCTGCTTTTCCAGCTCTGACCAGGTGAGTTGTGCTGCAGGTGATGCAACATCATCCAGGTTTCTGGGATGGGACTCATGTTGGCAGCGCTGATGGACGCCATCATAACTGCTTCCATTTTACACAGGAAATGTCAGGACTTTGTTACTGTGAGCTGGTGTAAATAAAACAATGAACTGTAATAATATCCAGTTTTTTTAATTATTCAGATAAACTCTGAGTCATCATTGTGACGTATAACAGAGAAACTGATTGTTGCAGCTGTTTCTCTGCTGGTTTCATCTCTGCTGAATGAAGATGTTGAAGCTCTTGTTGCTCTGAGGGTAAATGTTCCTCCTGCTCTCCACAGATGCAGTTTATCGATTCTCTGGACGGGGAGGATCTGCTGCTCACAGGAGAGGTGAGGTGGCGCCCTCTGGTGGAGGAGAATGCACAGAGCATCCTGAAGGTGGTCAGTCCCACGTACAACGATGCGGGGCTGTGAGATGAAGACCTCTCCTCTCTGTAACCATGAAACACTTCCTGCTCCTCCTCAGATCAGACTTTAAAGCTCACCTCAGTCGCTGTAGCTTCTCTTTCCTGCTCTAGTTCTCCTTAAAGGATGAAATGTGTGTGGAGGTTCAGAGAAGCAGCAGAGACAGTCTGGGATCATGAATCAGACACATGCAGGTCTCCTTGGTGTCTATCGTCCTGTCAGATCTGAGAGCAGCTCCTGTATGCAAACACTCTCTGTTTATATTTCTACTGATTGCCGCTCTGTATTTATAAAGTATTTTTGAATAGCCGTGTGTTTCCTTTCTGCTCCCTCTGTGTTTAAATCAGCTGCTTGTTTCCTCGATGCTCTCAGACCTGAACAGGAAGCCAAACTCAAAGACTAACATCATCAGTGGTTGTCAAAAGACGGTTAATAAAGTTTTCTGGTCAAACTCTCTAAGCTGTTTTCTTCATCTTCTGATGGTTGTGACTGAAGCGGCTGAGTTCACTGGAGAACCACCGATCACAGATTCTCTTACTTTAGGTACTACAGTGGACCTCAGGTATTCATGGGGGTTCGGGACCAAATCTCTGAATACTTGAGACTCCCTCTTAAAACATTTATAACTGTCTTTATTTTTAGTTCAAACACAAAATACATCTTAATATGCATTAATGCGCTCAGTGGAAACTTGACAATACTCTGCACAAAATGAGCTCATTTCAAATGTAATGTTACAGGTCTCGATTGGTGGGACTGGGGCAACAAACAGCTGAAAAAGCAGGAAAGAATAAAAGGATTCAGCTGGGAGAACATCTAGCATTATGAGCTATTAAAGGATAACCTGGATAGACAGAGACTCTGATCTGTGTAAGAGCATTAAAAGGTTTTGGGATCATTTATTAACAACATTCCTCAACATTAAGCGGCAAAAGATTTTCAAATCTTATCTGCATGCAGAGCAAATGGGATTTTGGACACAACCACCTATTGGTTTGAAAAAGATGTTTAGAAACTGAAATGTACTTTTGACATTGAAAACATGATAAAACCAACAGATTTATGAGAAAGTTTGATTAAACACCATTTAAGAGAAAAATCACACCAACGATCACCTCAGCAGAAACCAAGAACAGCAAGCAGCAGGTCAGTGGAAGAACCTTCTCTGATCTTCTCAGAGTGGGTGAAACACACACACACACGCCCGTATTGCTACACATATTAGGACTTTATATTGACTTCCATTCATTTTAATAGCTACATTTATTCCTAACCATTACCCTAACCTTAACCTAAACATAATTCACACTATACCTCTAAACCTAACCCCTAACCCTACAAAAGGGGATCTGCCATGTTAGGACCGGGCTTTGGTCCCTATAAGGTCCATCGGTCTTCAGAAGGTTAGAGAATATAACAGAAAAGGTCTTAAATAGGATAGATAAACCAGAACACACACACCAGTCCTTTTAGACCCAAGGAGAGCAACATGGCCGATATTCCAGCTGGTATTCCTAAAACGACTAAAGATCTGCTGTATCATCTAGACACATTCCTCTCTAATTAATATTAAACACAGTTTGACTAATTTCACTCTGCTGATGATTTCATCAGGCTCCTTTTGTCCCATCAGGTGAAGAACTTCCTCACATTCAGGGAGAATTAGACATTCCTCTGCCAGCGTTTACATATTTTTAAAACAGGATTTAAAAAATGATCAAATCAAGAAATATGAACAAGTCCCCAGATGATGAGATCTTCTCCAGTTTCTGGTTAAAAACAGAGTTTCAATCTGATCAATAAGGTTTAATTTGGACTTTGTGTTCTTCATGCTGAGAACATCAGAGCTGCTGTTTGATCACTGAGATCTTCATCGGTAGGATCTTTAGTTGATTCAAAGTGAAGAAGTACGGAAACATCTTGTCAGTGAAGGTGTGTGTGAAGGTGTGTATGTGTGTGTTAGTATCCAGATCAGAGAACGACAGATTTCCTCTGTCCCAGTCCAGATTCACTCTGATCCTCTGGAGATTCTTCTGGACTGAGAGAAATGTGGAAGGAGCTGATGGACACACTGCTGAGTATTTACCTTCATAGAACCATAGGACCAACCATCCAGACTGTATGACTCCCTTCCTCTGGACAGACTCTGCTAACACACCAAGCGCCCAGCCTTCACTGTCTCCAACATCAACATCCCAGCTGTGGTTCCCTGAGTTAAAGCACTCAGAACTCAGGACAGACCGCCAGCCATCAAACCTCTCTGGATTATCAGGAAGCTGCTGTTCCTCTCCTCTAGTCCCACTGGTCAGATCTTCAGACAGGAGGAGTTTAGGGTGAGCAGTGTTTGGGTCCAGGATGAGAGGAGTGTAGGACACCATGTTCTTCATGTTGCTCCAGATGTTGAAGGCCAGGTTGCCCAGATGTTTGGCCTGGTCTATCAGAGGTCCTGAGGGCAGCTGTGGATCCTCCAGCAGGGGGCAGCGCTGGACTCTTTCCACTGCAGCCTTGTAGTTGTGCAGGAATGAGACGTCTTCAGCTCTCAGCTCCTCCTCTGTGGCTCTGACTGTGTCTGAAAGAGCTGCTATCTCTCTGCTCAGAGCCTCCATCTTCTCCTTCATCATCCCACTCTTCTGCTCCTCTTCCTCCCTCAGTGCAGCCAGCCTGGCCTCCTCTTCCTCTGCTAGAAACTGATGAAGCTTCTTAAACTGCTCCTTAATCTGCCTCTCTGTGTGTCGGGCCTGGACCTTCATGTGTTCTGCTGTCTGATCAAACTCCTCTTGAACTTTCTTCCTGAGCTCCAGGTTCTTCTTTAAAGGCTCCAGAGTTTCCTGAAGGTTCTTCTTGTGTTGCTGAGCAGCTTCATCGATGGGTCTGAATCTGTGGTTGGTGTGTTTTTCTGAATCTCTGCAGACGAGACAAACTGGCTGCTGATGGTCCAGACAGAAGAGTTTGAGTTTCTCAGAGTGCAGACTGCAGAGATCCTCTGAAGCTCTCTGGTCTCTCTGCTCTAAGAAGGTCTCACACAGGTTCTTCAGAACCAGATTACAGGGTGGTTCCTCCTTAGAAGATCTCCTCTTACAAACTGGACACTCTCTTGCTGGTTTCTCTCTCCACCAGTCCTTCAGACACTCCTTACAGAAGCTGTGGCTACATGACAGAAGAACCGGATCCTTAAAGACGTCCTGACAGACCGGACAGCAGAGATCCTCCTCTGATCTGGAAGCCATTTAGTCTCTGAGTGAAGCTGAAAACACAGAAGGTCCAGTCAGTCATGGCTCCCCTCCCTCCTCTACTAACTTCCCTCAAAGTGACTCTGAGTGCTGTTCTTGGTCCAACTCACCTTCAGTGTGTGGAGTGTGAGCAGCTTGAAGCAGCAGTGTTGGAGGTTTCCACTTTTCTCTCCTGCAGCTGGACTCACTCAGAGGAAGCTGCTAGTTTGGTCTGAAGGTGAATCTGATCGTCTGGGAGTCTCTCTGCAGGGACCAACAACCACAAACTGATTCCTGCTTTAGCTCAGGTGTGTCAGGTGGTGGGCGGAGCTTAAACCTGTTAAACTTGCTGCCTCACCTGTAACTGACGTGTTTCATTCCGAAGTCCAGGATTCAACCTCTGAGCTGCTTATTCTCCCGACAACACCACAAGATGTTGTAAAGAAAACAATCTCTTTTCAACAGTAATCAGACAAACATCAGCTCCAAACTGTAAATCATCATTTAGATATTTATCTTCCTTTCTGTCTAAGATTGGCACCAGAGTCTCTCTTCATCTGTTTTAAATTCCTTCTCTGCTCTGACAGCAGTGGAAGGACAGACTGGGATTTATTTATGTTTTAGATCTCTGAGATATTTGGGTTTCTGACCACAGAATATGATCATATTTATTCTGTGAGGTTTTCTTCCTGAGGTAGAGGATCTGCTTTAACATGGAGAACTGTTCCACCTTTACCCAGCAGAGGGAGCCACTCCCCACCGAGAGGAGGGTTTGTTGTGTTGCAGTAAATTCATTTAAATTTGAAGCAGTTTTGATCTGGAAGCTCTGAAGCAAACAGGTGAATAAAAATCATCTCTGTACTGATTTTCAGACAACAATAAAGCAGAATCCTCTGCAGACCATTCAGCTTTCTGGATTTAACCCTTTAATGCATCACAGAGATGAAGTTAATATGTGACTCTGCCTCTCTGTTTGACCTCAACATGTTTTATCAACTGTAGAAAACTTTTCTGATAGTGAAGGTTTACAGCAGGATCTGTTGTTGATCATCTATGAAATTTTTTTTATGTAGCCAAGAAAGAAATGTTAAAATACCAACCGATATTCTGAATATATTCACCTTTTTAAACATAAAAAAGCCAAAGAATTTAGGAATAATTTACTGAGTTTGAGATAATTTTGTTATCAGTTTTTTATAGCAAAATGCTTATTTAGAGAACCTGCCAACTCCATGCAGTCAGACTCCAAACATTAATTTGAACCTTCTTGCTGCAGAAATTTTTATATCTACGCGGGTAACCAGAAAATAAAACCAAAATATATTCTATTATGTATCCATGAAGAATGCATCATGAATTAAATTTACAATATCTTTTTTAATATGGAAAAACTTCTCATATGTTTATTGTTTACAGCAGTTATTTTGAATTTCAAAGGATTTTAGCTTAATTTATTGGCAGAATAAGTTTTATGCCATCTATTCCAATAAATTTTTGTGCTTAATAAATGTAAAATGATTTAATTCTAAGTCCAGCCATCATTTCTTTGTGATTTTATTGATTCTATTTGCTGCTTCTTTATTAAAGCCTTTTCCCATGTTTACACCCAGAATACGACCCAGTTCTGTTAACCTAAACCCAGAACAGACAACAAGAACTTTGTATTGCATAGAGAAACCCCATAGCATAGTTTGTAGCAAAACCACATTGCTTCTTGTCCAGGTTTTTTTTAGCTTGGGAACAAGAAAGACCCCAGTACTCAGATTCCATCTGCAAGTAAAGATACGACTCCCAGTAACATCTCACCACCCAAGTACGTCAACAGTATTAAGAAGGGCTGCATCTCAATTTCCATCGGGTCGAGCAGACATGAGAGTCACGTCCTCCCACTGCCAAAACTGCTGAACGTTCAGAGGCTGAGGGCTGCCGAAACCCTGACCCCAGTCGGCCGTACACCTTGGGCTCCCCCTCAGCCCTCCAGCTCACTTGGATCTCCTATGGATTTTTAGTTCTTTTTTTTTCTTTACCCTTTTTATTTGTTGTTTTTTTGTTTCATTTTAATTAGAATCCTCCCCCTCTCACTCAAACTTTGTCAGCACCATCTTTCCAGTCCCTAACCTGTCTGCCCCTAACCTCCTAAAAGGATAACAGAGAACATGAATAACCTAATTGTACCAGTTATGTGGGTCTCTCCAGGGTGTCTGTTGGAAACAGACAAAAACTGTTAATAAAGGAGAATTATTAATGGAGAACTAATTGTGGAATTAAGAAACAAGAATCATCACATGCCTTTATAATATCCTTACAAAGTACAGACCATTTCAAAAAACTTTAAATATCATGGAGAAGTTTATTTTAATTCAATTCAAAACGTTAAACTTCCATAGATTATAGATTCAGGGCCCACAACTTAAACCATTTCAAATATTTAGTCATTTATTTGTATATAATTTGTACATAATTTAAGTTTCCAGCTCATAAAACCCAAAAAGATTAAATGTGAAGAAATCACCATTTACTTCTTAGTTTTGCAGTACACTAGCAATTTGGATTACATTGTTCGAGATGCCGTAACGGGTGGATGAGGTGGCTGTTCTTATGGTGATGGAATGTACGGCGTAGACCTCGGGGGAGATGCCTGAACGAAACAGAATGTGGCGAAAGTGAGCGTTAAACTAGAACCTGGTAGCGAGGCTACCGGATTCTATGATGAAGAAGAGGATCGAATGGTGAGGCGATAGCAGCTAACATGGAACTAACGCAATTGGAGGTAGGTTTGTAGGGGTTGAGGATGGAGCTTAAGAGGATTCGGTGGATATGAAAGGATGCGCCGAGCTAGTCGTTTTTACTTCTGTGGAGGGTGAAGATGAGGGTGTCCTGGCTGTGGATTGAGATGTCTGAGAGACAGGAAAGAATTGAAAGTCATGTCAAAATGAGGATGGGGTGAACTCAGGACCGCAGGAAGCCAGAATAAGCCAGCAGGAACATGAACTTGAGTGTAGAGTCAACGGAAGGAGATGAGTAGCCAGAACGAAATGTGTGGATACGACCGCTAAGAAGATCGGAGGTAAGTAGTAAGAGGTGAATAACCTAAAATGGTTCTTGTTTTTTAGAGCTTTAGGTAAGGGTTACATGGCTATGGTTGAGGGCTGGACCGTGGCTACCCGTTGCCAGCTTTACGAAGAAACTGATACTGAATGATTAGACTGAATGGTGGCTGCACAAATTTTGTGATTTTGAGAGAGTGGGTGATTAACTGGCAAATTAGCATAGGGTTAAGAAAGATAAACCATACATTACGTGAAAGGCTTCTAAGAGGTTCCAGCCTGACAGGTTTGCTGAGAAGATACAGGGGTGAGACTGTTGAGGATGGAGTTCTGAGATGAGATGGTGAGGTCGTGAAGCGGAGGACTTAGTTGTAGATTGTTGCTGAAACGGAGGGACCGAAGTTGGGTTGAGATCCGCAGCGGGCGCCAGGGATCTGAATTTCTGAAAAGAAAAATGAAAAGAGTCAGCAATACGATTTTGGTAGCCTGGAAAATGAGCAGCACGTAGCAGGAACTGATGTTGGGCTGATGCAAGGGTGAGACTGCAGGTGAACTGCATGATTGAGGGAAAGCTTGACCGGCCTTTGTTTAACATATCTGGGTGGATGGGAATGGAGTGTTGAGACCATTCATGCCCCCAAAGAAGGGAAGAAACCAATGTGGGATAGAGCTCATGGAAAGCAGAGGAAGCAGACTGGAGCTTCAGGGAATCGAACTCCGAGGGCCAGTCCGACGAACCAGATCCCACCGTAGTAGCCACTGGAGCCTGCGAAGGGTGCCGCGTCTGTGGAGCTAGATGTCATCTGGATGAGAGAAGGAATCATTAAAAGGAATAACATTCCACAAAGACAGAAAGAGAGAGACTGCTGTGGTGGACAGAAGGTGGGAAATGAGGGGCCGTCCCTGAGGGATGATGTGAATGGCATAGTTGAGATGACCCGGAAGAGATAGGAGCTGTTGCTTCGCTCACGAATACAAAAGCAGGAAGTTAGAGAGGATCAGAGTCCTTTCGGGTAGCGACGTGGAAGGGGCGGAAGACTGGAAAAGGATAGTTGAGTAAAGGGCCGATCATGAATCCCTCCTCGGCCTCCTTGAGGAGAGAATCGACTGTCTGGCTCAAAAAGCCCGACTGCGAAAGGCGCAGTGGCTGACCGGTGATGGACAGAGAGAATTGCTGGGACGGCCTGCTGGGCAGCTGAAGCGGCAGCTGCAGTGAAGGAAGCAGAGAGGGGTGGAACTGCACCTGAAGAACTGGAAGGAGGGAGGGCAAAATGAGGGATGAGGGGGATGCATGTACGTGGGGAGAAGGTGCAGCCTGCATTGACAGGGAGGAGAAAAAACTATCCATAAAGAAAGCAAAAATCAGAAAATGAGGGAGCAGGCGCTGGGGGACCTGGAAGCTGGCTCCCACCAGGGGGGGCTGTGGTCGCCGGAACGGAGACGGCAGGTGGGGGAACTGTGTCGCTGAAGGATCCGCTGGAGGAGAAAGCGGGATCAGTGTTGCCAACTTAGCGACTTTGTCGCGAATTCTAACGACTTTTCAGGACCCCTTTATGACTTTTTTTCCAAAAAGCGCCTAGCGACAAATCTAGCAACATTTCTGCCCACCTTAGCTACTTTCTGTGTAACTTTGTCGCCGATATTTCCTGCATTGTAGAGACCCAGCTTGTTCCTTCCCGAGGCTCAGAAAGGGAATGATCTGCGCATGTGTACACAGCATGATCAGAGTATGTCGACTGACCAATCATAAACCTTTTTCGGTTCATTTCATCCACTCACAAAAAAAGTTTTTGTAGTTAATGTTGATTCAAAAGTAAAAAAATAAATCTGCATGTATATAAGACCATAGACCGGACTGGAATTAAGGCAGAAGCTTGTCTGTATTACGCTGCATCTCACTCCTGTGGTGCATTCAAGGAACGTATGCCGAGTTCAAATACGTAGGACATTTAAAAGTTATGACAAACTATTAATATAAATTATTAATAAACAGACCCAGTTCTTAATTCAAAGACTTAGGATTGAAAACTTTGAACAAGGTAATAAATCAGGTAGATTTTTGGCTAACCAGCTAAAAATTAATAAAGAAAAAAAAACTATATCTGCTATTAAAGATCAGACCGGGAATACAGTATATGATCCTGGAAGAATAAACAACACATTTAAAGAATTTTACAAGGCTTTATACTCACCAGAGATAAATCCATCGGATCATGAAATTGAACAATTTTTTGATAACATAACACTACCTAAATTATCTGAAAGTCAAGCGATGGCCCTGGATTCACCACTAACAGCGGCTGAACTCCAGGAGGCCCTCCAAGGCATGCCCAATAATAAGGCTCCAGGCCCAGATGGATTTCCAGCAGAGTTCTATAAAGAATTCTGGACTATTCTGGCACCAACATTCCACAGAATGCTGCAGGAAACCAAGGAAAATGGCCGACTCCCACCAAATATGAATTCTGCCTACATTAGTCTTCTACTAAAATCAGGTAAAGACCCTGTGTTTCCTACCAGCTATCGTCCCACATCCCTCATTGATGTTGATCTTAAAATAATCTGCAAAGCCCTCGCAAAAAGGATAGAGAAAGTAACCCCTCTTATAATACATCCTGATCAAACTGGTTTTATTAAAGGGAGACATTCATCCACAAATTCCCGTAGATTAATAGATTTAATAGATTTTTCTAACTGTAAAAACATTAAAACTAATATATTATCTTTAGATGCAGAAAAAGCATTTGATAGAGTTAATTGGAAATTCTTATTTGTAACCTTACATAAATTTGGCTTTGGAAATTCTTTTATAAACTGGTTGAAAATATTATACAGTTCACCAACAGCGTGTATCAGAACAAATAACCAAACATCATCTAGGTTTTATCTTCAGAACGGTACCAGGCAGGGATGTCCTCTCTCTCCCTCCCTGTTCGCTATTTTTATTGAACCACTAGCTGCAGCGATCAGGCAAACTCACAATATTAAAGGCATAAAATGCAATAACATAGAACATAAAATCAGTCTTTATGCAGATGATGTATTACTTTTTCTCCAGCATTCACAAACCTCTTTCTCTCAGGTAATTGGGTTGATAAACTCTTACTCAAATGTTTCAGATTATTCTATAAATTGGTTAAAATCTACAGTTCTTCCAATCAATTGTTCTGTCCAGAATCCAACTAATACACAACTGCAGTCAGGGAATATTACCTATTTAGGTATCAATGTCTCACCAAGACTGGCAGACTTAATAACGTTAAACTACATCCCACTTTTAAAAAAAGTGGAAGATGATCTTGCCAGATGGAAATCCCTACCCATATCACTTATGGGAAGGGTTGCTTCAATAGAAATGATGGTTTTGCCCAGAATCAACTACTTATTCTCAATGATCCCAAGTAAACCATCACTAGACTGGTTTAGATCTCTGGACTCCTCTATCTCTAAATTTCTTTGGAAAGATAAACCCCCACGTATCAGCTTAAAAACACTGCAGAAGACCAAAGAAAAAGGAGGTCTAGATCTACCAAACTTCCATCATTATTTCTTAGCCAACAGGCTCCAATACATATCAAGATGGTTAAAACATAGCTACCTAGACGAGTCCTGGATAGACGTAGAACAGACACTATGTAATAAGATAAAACTTTCAGACCTACCATTTATTAGCTCAAATATAAAACAATATGAATGCTTTAAAAGCATAAATATCAGCTCCTCTCTGACAGCATGGTGGGAGTTTCTTAAAATGACAGAGTCCACAATAATCCCATGCAGACGTACACCCATCTGGAATAACCCCGACATCTTGCAAAAAAAATGTATGATAAGTTTCCCAGTCTGGAGGTGCAATGGAATTGAATACCTGGAACATATATTTGATGGAACAGACTTTATCCCATTTAATACATTAATTACACAATATGGAATTGATAAAAACAAATTCTTAGAATGTCAACAAATTAAATCTATTATTAAAGGTAAATTTAGGCTTAATACAGCTGAATTACAAATTCCAGCAAGAGTTTTAGATTTTCTTAATCTCAACCCCCCCAAATTGCTGTCTAAAATATACAAAACCTTATCTACATTAGATGAATCAATAGCCATCCCTATTTCAAAATGGGAGGTGGATTTATCAGCCAGCTTTGACCAAAACGTCTGGTCTCAGATATGTTTAAGAACCTTTAAAATAACAAAAAATCCTAATTTGCAATTAATACAATACAAAATCCTTCATAGAGTACACTATACAGGTCAACGAATGTTTAGGATGGGTTTTACATCGTCTAATACCTGCTTACAATGCACAAGCAATATACCAGATACTTATGTTCATGCGCTTTGGTTCTGTCCACCTGTTAAGAACTTTTGGTGCCAGATTTGTGAGGACTTATCAAAGTGTCTGAAATGTAACATCCCACCATCTCCCTCAATTTGCCTGTTAGGAAATTTAAATGATGTCACCATGGACACAAAGTCAGTTCTAATGGTTCACATTGCCTTATGCATCGCTAAGAAAGCTATCCTCCTGAACTGGAAAAATAAAAAAGCTCTTAATATTAATCAGTATAGAAATCTCTTGTTGGACCATATTGGTCTTGAGACGGCCTCTGGCTCCATATCTGATCAATCTCTCTGGGCTCCTTTGATCGGCTCCATCACCTAGTGGGGGTGGGGGGCACTTGGTTTTGTCGTTTGGGACACTGTTGCTGATGTGGGGGTTTTGGGGTTGGAGGCGTCTGGGTGTCTAGTGTCTTTTGCGTTCTGATAGTAGAGCGAATGTCAGGGTGGGTTTAGTTCCCCTTCTGGGATGGGGCTGGGGGGACTGCCTTGGGGTCCATGGGGCTTTGTGGTGCTGTGGCCGAGGGCCCCGGGTCGAACGGGCCTCCCTCCCCTGGTGGATCCCGGTGAACAGCGGTGCCTATTGGGGTCAGTGGGGGAGCTGGCTCCCTGGGAAGACATTTTGTCTCCCAGTCCTTCCCTCCCCATCCCTGGACACCTCTGTCCACCCGCTCCATCACTTTACCACTCATATAGGGTCCTGGGGCATGGGCACATCACTGGGGTGCGAGGAGGGAAGCCCCTCCTCCCTGTCCCGTGGTGTCCTGGGTCCCAATTTTAATATACAACTTAGACACTCCCACTTATAACATTTTCACACGACACATATGTAGGGACTTTGGGGTGGGCACACTTTTTGGCATCCAGAGGGGGAGCGGTACAATCAGCTTCACCTCTGGTGCCGGTGCCCACTGTTAAACCACATATAGACACTGAGGGCTCGGGGTGGGGGTTGGGGGATGTGTGGCTGCCTCCCCCACATCCCACCCCTCTGTTTTAAATGCACATTATAACAACACGCATCAACACCATACTCGAGCGGGAGGATGGAGGCTAGGGGTCTTTTCCCACCCCTGTTCGCTACGGGCCATCAGGGGTTGGGGTCCGGAGGAGGACAAGCGGTCTGGTCGGGGTCCTGGGCTGTCGGGCTGCTTTGCCACTGTGATGCCCTTGGCGGTCTGCTTGTCTCCATCCTAGAAGGTAGGGGGTCCACCTCCCGGGTCTGGGGGCTGGTGGCTCTACTGGGGCATCAGTACCTGGACCTGGGAGCATAAAGTGTGCATGGGGTGTCTGAGTGAGGGTACAGCGTCATTTTTTTGGGTGTCTTGGTGAGTCAGTGAAAATGTATGTGTTTAAGAGGGAGGGAACGTATGACTGTGTCTGTATGTCTTTGTCTACCTGTCAGGTTGGATCTTGGTCGGCCCCCTCGCCTGGCGCACCTCAGGCCTTACACTTAATGGGGGGCCTATTTCCCCTCCGTCACTCCCCGCCGGTGACGGGGGCCCCTGCCTGCCGGTGTGCCGGTGGTCAATCCGGTTCGGACCTGGTGCGTGCCTGGCCGGGCCTGGGGGGGCCGGTGTGTCGGTCGGCCGATGCGCTGGGCCGATATCTTCCTTCGGTTGGTTGGGGCACCTCTTTTAGAGGTGCCAGGTTTGGGATTGTTGGGTGGTGCCTGCTCGGTGGCTCAGCGGGATGCGGATCCGGCGTCTCTGCTCGTTTGATCACCTGTTCTGTGCGCACCGTGCGTGGCCGGTTCATTGGCGGGTTGGACCGGCCCTGGCCCTCGTTGGATGCCTGGTCTCGGCGCCCTGCGTTGCGCGGGATCAGGACCCGGGAGCTGGTACAACTTGGCGTCCAGATGCTGACTGAGCCCGGCCTGGGGATGCTGTCCGTCCCCTGCGGCTATTGGTGGGGCGCTGGGATGTTGGCGGTGGGGATTGGCCTAGGGTGGAGGCCCCTGCAGTGCCGGGGGCCCCTCGTCGGCCGGTCCCTTGTCGGGTCCCTGCTGAGCGGTGGGGTGCCCCTGGGCCCCGGCTCCCCCGGTCCGTTGACCGGCCGCCACGGCGCGGCCGGTTGCCGGCGGAGCCCGTGGGCTCGTCACTGCTGCCCCCCGGGCCCCTGCATAGTGGCCGCTGGATGTTCCCCTGGGGTTCTCCTTTTCTCCTCTCTTGGGGGATGTGGTCGGCACCGCCCGGGTCCGCCTGGGGCTCTGGCGGTCCCTGGACGTCTTTGCTCCGATCTCCTTCATGTCTGCATCGATTCCTGGGAGACGGATTGATGTCTTCTCACACCAACTATCGAACACTCTTATGGAGAAACCTTATATGCACCAGCATGCTAACACACACACATAGATGTGGGGTCTCTGGTGTTTAAGGATATATTCTTGGGCTGAGGTTATCATTACTAGAGCTTGATTAATCGGTACCATGAGTTTTTCTGTGACATTGTTGTTGTATTTTATATCTATTTTTGTGTGATGTGGTTGTGTAATTATTAGTTCACAATGTTTTGTTGGTTTTTTTTCGATGTTCCTTTTTCGTGTTTTGTTTTCCCCCTCTCTCTGCCGTCCTGTGGGTATGGAGGCAGACTTCAATGTTTTCCTGTGTTTTCTTTGTTCCCCTTCCTCTCTTGTATTTTCAACTCACCCTCTCTCATGACATTTTGTTTCCTACCTCTCTTCTTCATCCTCCTTCTTTCTTCTCCTTAATTTTCCGTCTCCGTGTCCATAACATCAGGAAATAAAAACCCCAACATTTCATAATAAAGATTTTTCACACATAAATCAAGTGGAGTACTATAGCAAAAGCTGCACTTCTCCGCTTGTGAAAGTAAATCTGTTGGGCTTCTACTTGGTACTCAGACACCAATCCTGAGCTCCACACTGCCAAGCACGACACGTAAAAAAAAAAAAAAGTTATGACAACCCCCCCCACTGAAAATAATATCATAAGCAATAAACTTCTGTTTAATGGCGGTTGGCAAGAAACATTTGATGCATGCTAAATATGCCCTACTTATTTTTACAAAGTACTACAAAACAAACAACTATATTCTCTATTAATTTCATCTTCTTGAGATATCTCAGCAAATGTATGTTTCAGAACTTAACAATTTTTTAAAAGGTCTGATGTCCAGTTGCAATTTGATATCTTGCAAATTTTGTACCAGTTTTCTCAACAATTTACTTCAGGCAAAATAATATAACATGTTCCACCGTCTCTTCTTGAAGACAGAAGTCACATTTCCCTGTAGCATGTTTCCCCTGTTTAAATAACGTATTATTTAAATAATGTTTAAATAATGTATTATTTAACCTGTATGATCAAATCCTAATCTAAATATAATTTTTTCCTCCTTTGTTTCATTCGTCATCACGTGATGACATAATCGTTATGCAAATTAGCGTATGACGTCATCTGGCGACATCTAGCGACTTTCTGGGGGCAATTTCAGCTACTTTCTGTCTGAGACAGTTGGCAACACTGAGCGGGACCCCAGCAGAAACGGGAAGCCCCAGACTGGAGGAGGGGGCAGAGACTGTAGTGAGGAAGCTGGAAAAGAAGCTTTTAAAAGCAGAATTTATTGGGTGAAAGGTATTACCCCGGGAGCGCGCTACGGTCCAGTGTTCTGACGATCTGTGCTACCTCCTCAGAATGTCCCATCGTAGCACACATGTCTATGTCTATCTGTCGGTGCTACCCCTTTAAAAGTGCTACCGGTATTTTTACATGCCGAAAACAACTGTTAGCTTTGATGTTAAATATAATCATCGGAAAATATTTTTCAAGTGATGGGATTGAAGTGGCAGTTTAGCAGCAATGTCTGACATAGCTACAATTTATATGAATTACGAAAACTTTTCTTTCAATCCACAGAACATGCTATCCGTTTAATATAAAGCTAAAACTAGCACATAAAGCAAATAGCCTATATATCGGACTCTGGTACAGTACTTGGCTGGTCCGAGTCTTACCTAAAGAACAGGGACTTCTATGTTTCAATAGGAAACTTTTCATCAGAACGAACAGAAATCACATGTGGGGTGCCCCAGGGCTCCATCCTGGGGCCCCTCTTTTTTAATATCTACATGCTCCCACTAGGCAGGATTATAGCAACCAATAACATTAGCTACCATAACTACGCGGATGACACTCAGCTCTACATTACAATGTCACCAGGTGACTCTGAACCCATTCAAACCCTAAATCAATGCAATGACCAAATAAATGGATTGATGTGCCATAACTTTCTCCAGCTGAATAGAAACAAAACTGAAGTGATAATTTTTGGACCCAAGGAGGAACGATCAAGAGTCAGCACACAGCTCGAAACCTAGGTGTAGTAATGGACTCAGACCTGAACCTCCAGGGTCACATAAAGGCAATAACAAGGTCAGCCTTCTATCACCTGAAGAACATCTCTAGGATTAAAGGACTGATTTTGCAACATGACCTAGAAAAACTCATCCATGAGTTTATCTTCAGTCGGATTGATTACTGCAACAGCATCTTCACAGGTCTGCCTAGAAAGTAAATCAGACAGCTGCAGCTGATCCAGAACGCTGCTGCTCGTGTTCCTCACTAGAACCAGGAAAGTAGAGCACATCACCCCAGCTCTAAAGTCCTTACACTGGCTCCCTGTAGCTCAGAGAATAGACTTCTAAATACTTTTACTAGTTTATAAATCATTACATGGCTTAGCACCAAAATATGTTGAAGACCTGTTGTCATGGTACCAACCACCAAGACCACTCATGTCCTCCAACTCTAGCCTACTAAACATCCCTGGACTCAGAACTAAACATGGAGAAGCAGCTTTCAGTTTCTATGCTCCCCTTATCTGGAGCAAACTTCCTGACGAGTGTAGAGATGCTGAAACTCTGAACTGCTTTAAATCGAGACTAAAAACCCATCTGTTTAGAATTGCCTTCGAGTAAATGATTGATGTCATATGTATGAAATGTGTTCATGCTCTCTTGCTTTATTGTGTATCATGTGTAATGTGTGTTTCTTTTGTGTGTTTAAAAAAAATCACCAAATCATGTAAAGCACCTTGAATTACCCTGCTGTTGAAAGTGTGCTATACAAATAAAATTGCCTTGCCTTATATTATTTTCCCGTTACCTCAACGGAGTGGCAGTTATTTCCATTCAGTGACCTAAAAGCAGCGTTGAACAGCGTGCATAACATCACAACTGCTTCCGATCATCAATTAATGGGACTTGTTTACATGCAGTATAACAATATGGGCTGTCAGGTAAACTTGAAACGAGTAGCTTAAGGAAAGCCTTAAAATATTTTTGAATAAAAATTAGCCAGTAATAAAATAATTTGAATAAAACTCACTGTAAACTTCAAAGAAATAAAACAGACGAAATGAGACTTCAAGGTAGGAATTCTCAATGACAGATTTGCTGAGTAAGCAAATGTTGACATCATCACCGACTGAGGGCAGCACAGATAGTCGGAACACCTGCCAGTCATGTCTGGGCAGCGGCAACGGGAGATCGCAATCTCGAGGTGAGACCCTGGTGTGAATCAAGGAAGACTGGGGTGGGCGAGAAGGAGAAGGAAGAGGAAGCCAGCCCGAGCGAACGCAAGGATGGCCGCTACGAGACGCGGAAGATAAAGGTGGGTGGGGGGAAGATCCGTCCGAGAGAGCCGGGACGGGGAAGCCGCAGCCGAGGAAGACTGGCTGGAATCCCGCTGGACCGACGAGAGCAGGACACTGCGGGAAACCGATGCACCACGGGCGGGTGAAGGCCCGGCTGAGAAGGGATTGCCGCTGAGCAGCTCCTCCACAAACAGGATGTTCATGTCAAGAGAATGGAATGAATGCTGGAGGTAAGGTGTAAGCACACGCTAGCACGAAGGGTGCGAAAACGATCAAGACAAACGCGGAGCTCTAGGCGGGCTGAGTTTATATAGACTGCAGAGGAATAAGATATGCGATCTGGGTGTAAGACGCCAGGTGAATCGAGTTTGGGTAAATTGCTGAGTGGGAAGCAGATTTTGGGGCGTGGTCCTGCTCTTGAACTTAAGCTTAAACATTGACTCAATAAAAAAAGAAAGCAATTAGGATCACATCAAATCAATCAAAATACGGTACTTTCAAAACCATATGTCAGTCTTCAATACTTGGTAGGGAATCCCTTTGCCTTAATCACTGCCTCGATGCGCAGTGGGATTGAGGCCATCAGTCTGTGGCATTGAAGCTATCAGCCTGTGGCATTGAGGCATCAGCCTGTGGCATTGAGGCATCAGCCTGTGGCATTGAGGCAATCAGCCTGTGGCATTGAGGCAATCAGCCTGTGGCATTGAGGCAATCAGCCTGTGGCATTGAGGCAATCAGCCTGTGGCATTGAGGCAAGCAGCCTGTGGCATTGAGGCAAGCAGCCTGTGGCATTGAGGCAAGCACCCTTTGGCATTGAGGCTATAAGCCTTTGGCATTGAGGCAATCAGCCTGTGGCATTGCCTGGGAGTTATGGAAGCCCATATTTCCTTGATGCTTGCTGTCAGCTCTTCTTTGTTTTTGGGTCTGGTGCCCCTCATTTTCCTCTTGATAATACCCCATAGATTCTCAATGTGGGTTTAGGTCCGGCGAGTTTGCTGGCCAGTCAAGCACTGTGAAGGCATGGGGATCAAACCAGGTTTTGGTGCTTCTGGTGGTATGGGCAGGGGCCAGGTCCTGCTGGAAGATGAAATCTGCATCTCCATACAGATCCTCAGAAGAAGGAATCATGAAGTCCTCTAAAACATTCTGTTAGACTTATATGGTGACCTTGGATCTAAGAAAGCAGAGTTTACCAACACCTGCACCGGACATTGCCCCCTAAATCATGACTGACTGTGGATATTTCACACTGGACCTCGAGCAGCTTGGGTTCAGTTCCTCATCTGTCTTCCTCCAAACCCTTGGACCTTGATTCCCGAATGAAAGGCACACTTTACTTTCATCGGAAAAGAGGACCTTGGACCACTGGCCAACAGTCCAGTCCTTCTTCTCCTTGGCCCAGTTGAGATGCTTCCTACTTGGCTCAGGCTCAGAAGTGGTTTGACCCGAGGAACCAGACAGTTGTAGCCCATCTCCTGGATGCATCTGAAAGTGGTGGTTTTTGAAGCTATGACTCTTTCTGGAACTCTGCTGGATTTATGAATCTTCTCTGATAATCCGCTGTAGCCCACGGTCAGTTCTTCTGCTGGTGCATCTTCTCCTCCAACATTTTGCTCTTCCACTAGACTTTCCATTGATATGCTTAGACACAGCACTCTGTGAACAGCCAGCCTCCTTACCTATGAACTTTTGTGGCTTACCCATCCTATGGAGGGGATCAATGATGGTCTTCTGGCCAGTTGTCAAGTCTGCAGTCTTCCCCATATTGAACCTAACTGAGACAATTGAACCAAAATTAAGTAATTTAATGACACCTGGGGAAACCTGTGCAGTGCTTTGAGTTTAGTAGATGAGTAGTGTGTGACACTCAGTTTAAAACATTCATGGCCTGTAAGATTTTGGGCTCATTTCTTCACAGTATTCAAATTTTTTGAATTCCTGTTTTTGTGAGTTTTATGAACTGGAAGGCCAAATTATGTACAAATAAACAACTAAATACTTGAAATCGTTTAAGCTGTGGGCCCTGAATCTATAATCTATGGAAGTTTAACGTTTTGAATGGAATTTTGGAAATAAGTAAGTAAAGTAAGTAAGTAAATTGAATTTATATAGTGCCCTTCACAGACCAGGGTCACAAAGCACTTCACAATTAAAAACATATACAGAAAACAGTACACATAGAAGTCAGGTCTAGAAACAAGTACAACAGAAAGCATCATTAAAATAATACACAAAGGGCTATGTGGGGTGAGGCGAGAACGCCTGCCTAAACAAATGAGTTTTCAGTTGGGACTTGAAACTGTCCAATGACTCTGACATTCGCAGAGACTGGGGAAGCTCATTCCAAAGGCGAGGAGTAACATCCTGGAATGATCTGTCTCCTCTAGTTTTAAAACAAGTGCGGGGGACCATCAACAGTTCTGAGAGGAGGACCACAGGCTCCTGTTTGAGACATATGGCAGAATCAGGGCCTTAATGTATCCGGGCGTCCGGCCATGAAGAGTCCTGAATGTCAGCACCAGAATTTTAAAATTAATTCTATGTGTGACAGGGAGCCAATGTGAGGTTTTCAAGATTGGAGTAAAATGGACTCTCCTATGGGTGCGGGTCAAAAGCCTCGCAGCAGAATTTTGGACTACTTGCAAATGAGCCAAATCTTTTTTACTGAGACATGTAAGCAGGCTGTTACAATAGTCCAGTCGCGAGGAAACAAAAGCATGGACGACCATCTCTAGCTCTTGGCTTGAGACCATATGTCTGAGCTTAGAGATGTTGTGCAGATGGAAGTTACAATTTTTGATGAGCTGTTTGGTGTGTCGTTCAAGGGACATCCCTTCATCAAAAGTTACTCCAAGGTTCCTCAGACTTCTTTTTACGGAGCTGCTGAGGTCGCCAAGGCTAATAAGAGACACAAATCTGTCCGGGGCTATAACTAGAGTTTCCGTTTACCAAAGTTCAGCTGGAGGCTATTATCAGTTAGCCATATCTTTATTTTGGCCAGACAGTTAGTTAAAGAAACCAGTCTCTGGGGTTCGGAGGGCTTAACAGAGCAGTACAGCTAGAGATCATCTGCATACAAATGATATGAGACATCACTGAACTGCTGAATCAGCTCACCCAAAGGGAGCAAATAGATCAAAAACAAAAGAGGCCCAAGAACTGAGCCTTGGGGTACACCCCACTGTAAGTCTGCAGGTTTAGACAACGAGTTGTTAGTAGACACACAGAAAGTAATACCAGTCAGGTAAGATCTAAACTAACACCGGGCCTGACATGCTGACCACATCCCGTAGTCTAGTAAACAAGATGCCATGGTCCACCGTGTCGAATGCAGACGACAGGTCTAACAGGACCAGGACGGAACTTTTACCCGAGTCGGCAGCCATCATGATGTCGCTAGACACTTTCAGTAATGCTGTTTCAGTGGAATGAAACTTCCTGAAACCAGACTGTAAAGTGTCAAAGACGTTGTTCGCCTCCAAGAACGCTGTAAATTGATTGCAGACCAACTTTTCCAGGATTTTAGCCAAGAACGGGATCTTTGATATAGTCGTGGCCAAAAGTTTTGAGAATGACACTAATATTAGTTTTCACAAAGTTTGCTGCAAAACTACTTTTAGATCTTTGTTTCAGTTGTTTCTGTGATGTACAGAAATATAATTACTAGCACTTTATACGTTTCAAAGGCTTTCATTGACAATTACATGACATTTATGCAAAGAGTCAGTATTTGCAGTGTTGGCCCTTCTTTTTTAGGACCTCTGCAATTCGACTGGGCATGCTCTCAATCAACTTCTGGGCCAAATCCTGACTGACAGCAACCCATTCTTTCATAATCACTTCTTGGAGTTTGTCAGAATTTGTGGGTTTTTGTCTGTCCACCCGCCTCTTGAGGACTGACCACAAGTTCTCAATGGGATTAAGATCTGGGGAGTTTCCAGGCCACGGACCCAAGATTTTAACGTTTTGGTCCCCGAGCCACTTAGTTATCACTTTTGCCTTATGGCACGGTGCTCCATCATGCTGGAAAATGCATTGTTCTTCACCAAACTGTTGTTGGATTGTTGGAAGAAGTTGCTGTTGGAGGGTGTTTTGGTACCATTCTTTATTCATGGCTTTGTTTTTGGGGAAAATTGTAAGTGAGCCCACTCCCTTGGATGAGAAGCAACCCCACACATGAATGGTCTCAGGATGCTTTACTGCTGGCATGACACAGGACTGATGGTAGCGCTCACCTTTTCTTCTCTGGACAAGCCTTTTTCCAGATGCCCCAAACAATCGGAAAGAGGCTTCATCGGAGAATATGACTTTGCCCCAGTCCTCAGCAGTCCATTCACCATACCTTCTGCAGAAGACCAATCTGTTCCTGATGTTTTTTTTTGGAGAGAAGTGGCTTCTTTGCTGCCCTTCTTGACACCAGGCCATCTTCCAAAAGTCTTCACCTAATTGTGCGTGCAGATGCGCTCACACCTGCCTGCTGCAATTCCTGAGCAAGCTCTGCACTGGTGGCGCTCCGATCCCGCAGCTGAATCCTCTTTAGGAGACGATCCTGGCGCTTGCTGGACTTTCTTGGACGCCCTGAAGCCTTCTTAACAAGAATCGAACCTCTTTCCTTGAAGTTCTGGATTATCCTATAAATTGTTGATTTAGGTGCAATTTTAGTAGCCACAATATCCTTGCCTGTGAAGGCATTTTTATGCAACGCAATGATGGCTGTAAGCGTTTGTTTGCCAGTCACCATGGTTAACAATGGAAGAACAATGATTTCAAGCATCACCCTCCTTTTAACATGTCAAGTCTGCCATGTATAACAAATAATAAATAACAAAAATTCCTAATTTGCAATTAATAGAAAACAAAATCCTTCATAGAGTACACTATACAGGTCAACGGATGTTTAGGATGGGTTTTACGTCGTCTAATACCTGCTTACAATGCACAAGCAATATACCAGATACTTATATTCATGCGCTTTGGTTCTGTCCACCCGTTAAGAAATTCTGGTGCCAGATATGTGAGGACTTATCAAAATATCTTAAATGTAACATTCCACCATCTCACTCAGTTTGCCTGTTGGGAGATTTAAATGATGTCACCATGGACATAAAGTCAGTTCTAATGGTTCACATTGCCTTATGCATCGCTGAGAAAACTATCCTCCTGAACTGGAAAAATAAAAAGGCTCTTAATATTAATCAGTCTAGAAATCTCTTGTTGGACCATATTGGTCTTGAGACAGCCTCTGGCTCCATATCTGATCAATCTCTCTGGGCTCCTTTGATCGGCTCCATCACCTTGTAGGGGTGGGGGGCACTTGGTTTTGTTGTTTGGGATACTGTTGCTGATGTGGGGGTTTTTGGGGTTGGAGGCGTCTGGGGGGGATCCCTGGGGGTGGGATCACTGGGCGGACGGGGGGCTGGACGTCGTGGCCCCAACCTGGGGTTGGGCTTTGGTTGCTTTGGGTGGTAACTCCTGATGGCTGCATGCGGTGCCTTAGGGGGGTTGCACTGACGGACATGGGTTACTGGCCTGGTCGCCGTGCTGCGCCTGGGTAGGGTCTGGGGTGGTCCTGGGGATTCGGGGCTCTGGGGCGCCGCACCCCCTAGCTGTGGTCCTGGCCGGGGGTCGGCCGGCGTGGGGTCTCTGCTGCCTGTGGGGGTCAGGGCCGGCCAGCGGCCGGCATGTGCAGCCACCTCTCTCTTTTTCTCTGGGCCGAATGTCATCGCCGGTCCCTGTATGGCGTCTCGCCTTATTTGCTGGTTGGGGTGCCTGGCTGCTGGTCGCGGCGGCTGGGTGGCATTTCTGGGCCTGATCAGTCCTTTTTCGCACTGGACTTAGCTCGGGTTCGGTCGGACCTGCGGGTGGACTGGCCGGGTAGTGGGCGTGCAGGGCAGGTGGGTGGGGTGCTGGGTTTGGTTGCCTGCCGGACCATTGAGCAGCAGTGGTCGCTCCACAAGGGGATGGTGGATGTCGGCCTGGTGGGTTGGTTCATCGGTTTGCTCCTGGTCTGGGCAGGTACGTTGCCGGGGTTTGGGCTGCGGGGGCCTCCGATGCACAGGTGGGGCTGGGGGCCTCCTTTGCTAGCGGGGAGGCTATTGCTAACTAGCGACAGGTGCTCTCCCCCTACGAGGACACTTGGACGGGGGGGGTGTGCTGGAGGGGGGGTGCCGAACTCAACCTGGGTGTCTAGTGTCTTTTGTGTTCTGATAGTAGAGCGAATGGGGGTAGAGCGTGCCTGGGTTTAGTTCTCCTTCTGGGATGGGGCTGGGGGGACTGCCTTGGGGTCCGTGGGGCTTGGCGGTGCTGTGGCCGTGGCCCCTGGGTTGAACGTGCCATGGCCTCCCTCCCCTGGTGGATCCCGGTGAACAGCTGTGCCTATTGGGGTCAGTGGGGGAGCTGGCTCCCTGGGAAGACATTTTGTCTCCCAGTCCTTCCCTCCCCATCCCCGAACACCTCTGTTCACCCGCTCCATCACTTCACCACTCATATAGGGTCTTGGGGCATGGGCACATCACTGGGGTATCCCGTGGCGTCCTGGTCCAAATTTTAATATACAACTTAGACACTCCCACTTATAACATTTTCATGCGACACACATGTAGGGACTTTGGGGTGGGCACACTTTTCGGCATCCAGAGGGGGACCGGTTCAATCAGCTTCACCTCTGGTGCCGGTGCCCACTGTTAAACCACAAATAGACACTGAGGGCTCGGGGTGGGGGTTGGGAGATGTGTGGCTGCCTTCCCCACATCCCACCCCTCTGTTTTAAATGCAGATTATTACAACACGCATCAACACCATACTCGAGCGGGAGGATAGAGGCTAGGGGTCTTCCTACACCCCTGTTCGATACCGGCCATCAGGGGTTGGGGTCCGGAGGAGGAACAGGGGGTCTGGTCGGGGTCCTGGGCTGTCGGGCTGCCTCGCCACTGTGGGGCCCTTGGCAATCCATCTACCGGGTCCGGGGGCTGGTGGCTCTACTGGGGTATCGGTACCTGGACCTGGGAGCTTGAAGTGTGTATGGGGTGTGTGAGTGAGTGTACAGCGTCATTTCTTGGGTGTCTTGGTGAGTTAGTGAGAATGTATGTGTTTAAGAGGGAGGGAACGTATGACTGTGTCTGTATGTCTTTGTGTGCCTGTCAGTTTGGGTCTTGGGCTGCCCTCTCGCCTGGCGCACCTCAAACCTTACATTTAATGGGGGGCCTATTTCCCCTCCGTCACTCCCTACCGGTGACGGATGCCCCTGCCTACTCGTGCGTCGGTGGTCAATCCGGTTTGGACCTGGTGCGTGCCTGGCCGGGCCTGGAGGGGCCGGTGTGTTGGTCGGCCGATGCACCTGGCCGATATCTTCCTTTGGTTGGTTGGGGCACCTCTTTTTGGGGTGCCAGGTTTGGGATTGTTGGGTGGTGCCTGCTCGGTGACTCGGCGGGATACGGATCCAGCGTCTTTGCTCGTTTGATCACCTGTTCTGTGCGCACCGTGCGTGGTCCGTTCATTGGCGGGTTGGACCGGCCCTGGCCTTTGTTGGATGCCTGTCTCAGCGCTCTGTGTTGCGCGGGATCAGGACTCGGGAGCTGATACAACTTGGTGTCCAGGTGCTGGCTGAGCTTGGCCTGGGGATGCTGTCCATCCGCTGCGTTCCCCTGGGGTTCTCCTTTGCTCCTCTCTTGGGGGATGCGGTCGGCCCCGCCCGGGTCCGCCTGGGGCTCTGGGGGTCCTTTGGACGTCTTGGCTCCGATCTCCTTCATGTCTGCATCGATTCCTTGGAGACGGATTGATGCCTGCTCATACCAGCTATCGAACACTCTTATGGAGAAACCGTATATGCACAAGCATGCTAACACACACACATAGATGTGGGGTCTCTGGTGTTTACAGATATATTCTTGGGCTGAGGTTATCATTACTAGAGCTTGATTAATCGGTACCATGAGTTTTTCTGTGACATTGTTGTTGTATTTTTATATCCATTCTTGTGTGATGTGGTTGTGTAATTCTTAGTTCACGATGTTTGTTTTGTTTTCTCAATCTTTCTTTTTCGTGTTTGGTTTTGGTTTTTCCCCTCTCTGCCGTCCTGTGGGTATGGAGGCAGACTTCAATGTTTTCCTGTGTTTTCTTTGTTCCCTTTCCTCTCTTGTTTTTTCAACTCACCCTCTCTCATGACTTTTTGTTTCCTACCTCTCTTCTTCATCTTCTTTCTTTCTTCCCCTTAATTTTCCACCTCCGTGTCCATAACATCAGGAAATAAAACCCCCAGCAATTCATAATAAAGATTTTTCACACAAATATCAAGTGGAGAACTATAGCAAAAGCTGTAGTGCTCCGCTTGTGAAAGTAAATCTGTTGGGCTTCTACTTGGTACTCAGACACCAATTATGAGCTCCACACTGCCAAACAGGACACGTGTAAAAAAAACAAAAACATGTCAAGTCTGCCATTGTAACCCAATCAGCCTGACATATTGATCTCCAGCCTTGTCCTCGTCAACATTCTCACCTGAGTTAACAAGACGATTACTGAAATGATCTCAGCAGGTCCTTTAATGACAGCAATGAAATGCAGTGGAATTTTCATGGCAAAGAAGGACTATGCAATTCATCTGATCACTGTTCAGATGTTTTTCTTCGCCTCATGCCCGTTTCCTGCTTGTAATTTCCATGATGCCAGTGTTATGTTTTTCTTTAAAAATATCTTTTAAATCCTATTTAGATATCAACAGCTTACAATAAAGTTTAACTTTAGTGTGCTGCAGTCAGTTGCTAAGTTTAAGGCCACAGATTATTGTTTTGATTCAATTAGGTTTCCTTTCTCATGTTAAGTTTATCTGTTTTTATTTTCCATTTAGCATCTTTCTCTCATAATTTACCTTTGATAACATGTTCTCTTATATATAAGGCCAATTTACCTTGGAACCCAGATCCACACACTAATATTTCTTATTATTCAACTGATTGTTCAGACATTCAACATGAAACATTATTAACAACACATATGGATATGGAGAACAGTACGTTGGTGTAGATTCTCAGTCATCCAGGACATAATATTCTTGAGAGTCTAAATGAAGTCCAGGGAAGTCCAGCTGCCTTCATTTAGACTCTCAACAATTTATTTGGAGACATATCACATCCACACACATGTTGTATGACAAAAACACAAAGAAAGACACATGAGGAAGCAGACTCTGTGGTCAGTCAGTCTCACAGTTCAACAATATCCAGTCAGTCATCATTTTATTTCTCTCAGAACCACAATTACCATTATATTCCCTCCAGATCAAAATCATCCAATATAATAAAGCTTCAGGAATTTGTGATTTAAAAAAAATTACATTTATTTTTTTCTTTAACACTGCACCAGGAATCTAGACATGATAATTAAAGGTGAAAGATTTCCCAAACAAAAAACCAGCCAGGTGGCATATTTTGGCTTGTTGCAAGGTCCCAATCCTTATCTTCTCCCAGACCAAATATTTTCACACAGCTGCTGCGCCTGCACTTGTCCACACTCTCTTCTGTTTGTCTCCTGTGTCAGACAAATACAGTTTCTGCTTTCTTGCACAGAATGAGGGTAGATTAAAATATAAATCTGCACATTTACATTTATTCTTGTTTAAAATCAGTAAACCGGATTTTAACTGTGGCTGTGAAGGGGGTGTGGCCAGGTCCACCTTCTCCCCACCTGCTAGAGGATAGGAAGAAGAGAAGAAAGAACAAATTACTTAATTAATTAATATAACCTTAGTTCCCAAAACTAACCCCTTATCAGTGTCAATGGGTCAGAAAAACAGTTCAATAAAATCTCCCTTGGTTTTCTCCTAAATGTATGTATGTAACTCTGAGCAAAATTCTAAAATGTGTCAGTTAAGCAAGCCATTCTTCATTGCATCTGTTGTGACGATTCCATTTCTCATAAGATGGACTGAGCAGACCACATTTCCCAGCAATCCTAGCAGTGACCCCCAACACACTCTTATTGGTCCGTGACCACCCATGGTGACATCGGCGATGACTTCATGGCCAAAGGGGGCTATAAGAGTGGGAGTCGCAAAATTTTCAAACTGTTCTCAAGCCAGAAGTTTCAGAGAGAAACTAAGGCTCAACAGAGGACATCTCACCGGTGAAGATTCTCTTTATTTCTGACCCGCTTGACCGGGGAGGAACTCATTTCAAAGCTTCAAAGTGCTCACCCCGTCTGCGTAACCACGGTGCGCGATATAAGAACTGTTCCAAGACAGTTCGTTAGACGTCGACCTACAGGCCATCCGTCCTGCAGTTGGGCCACACGGTCCTTAAATCCTGTTCAGTTTGTTTTTATAACTCTTCCTTTTCTTGCTCAACTACGGACACAATTCGCTCTCCTCCTAGTGGACCGGACATCCTTCAAAGCAAAGTAGGACTGAACCGGTTCATTTATACTAATATTTTGTCTGGGCGGAAATAAATAGAGAAAATAGAGTTTTAACGAGTTAGATCTCGTTCATTGTTGGGTTAAAGTGTTTTTTTAAGCGTTGTACCTGTTTGCTCATTTTTGCGTCGCCGCACGGATAAGTTGGAGCTGTAATTGCTGTGTGGCAGAGTCGGGCTTGGTCCGGCCTGCGTTAGCTGGTCTTAGCTGAAAGGTTAACTCCATTGTTCTTTACCCTGTTGCTAAACCAGATGCCTTCCACATAGATGCTTTCCCTATATGCTCCTTTAGCCAAAGCTAGTTTTATGACTCTTTCTTAGACTCCATGTGCTGATCTCCATCATGGCACAGAGCCAGGGGCAGATCTAGAAAAATATTTATGGGGTGGCAAGAAAGGGGCAAAAAATTTTCAGGGGTGGCACCATATGCCAGAATGTTATATATATATATATATTGGTTTTATTGATCAGTCAAACACATGCTTCACCTCTTCACTCCCCAGTATTTACATATATGATAGATACATACATGTATTTCTTTTGCTTCAGGTTATTTAAGCACATTAAAGCTGCATTGTGCAATATTTTTGTTAAAATACATAGATTTTTTTTATCTATTATCAGTTTTTTCATCTCCTGACGATACAATTGAATCAAGTGCTGTAGTTTGCTGTAGTTTTATTCTACCGCCGCCGTTGCATGTAGAGGTAGCAATTCCATTTATTTTATGTCCAATTTTACCCCCTAAACATTCCTGCAATTTCCGCCCTACATTTTTTTTTTTTTACGCATTCCCAAAATTAACTTAAAGCTGTTCTTGAACCATTTTGAGTAGAGACATGGTTGGGTCTCTTTGGAAAGCAAACACTCTAAAATGTATCCCAGAACTGTGTTAATATCTCTGAGTGCTATTGTTTTTGCAATATGAATTTTAATACACTGAAAAAAAATTTTTTTTATGTCTGATTATTTATTTTATATAAATACATGCTGTAAAAATGGCTTTATAAATAGGTTGGGACCTAAACCACACTGTGGGTCTAAAGCCTAAAGTATTACCTTCATCCACACCAAATTTGACAGCAATAAACCAAAAAATGAGTATTCTGCACACATTTTTATAACTACAGGTCAAAGGTGGTCAAAGGTGGTCAAATGTGTGCCATATGCGCCATCTCCTAGGTAAATGCCATAGTCTTCACTGAATTAAAAATATCATCAGAATCATAACTTCATCTTACCATATAAAGCTCCATGGCTTCCTTCAATGTTGTATTTTAATTATAAAGGGTGTTTGGACACGGTGCTGAAAAGTATGTTACTGGTACGCACTGTGCGTAATTTCTTCATGAATAAGACATTTTATGCACGTCATATACAATGGCTGCGACCAAGTCCGCCCAGTCAAGTTATATATCTGCAGCATTACATTGGCTATTCGATAAGTCAATCATCAGAGTTCTGAACCGCGATTGGATCGAGTTACTTACCATAACGAGACTTTTCATCCATGCGCCATTGGTTGGAGATCGTAAGGAATAAACCAGATGACTTTTTTTTTTTTTCTGGGCATGCTCAGTGACCTTTGTAGGCGGAAGTGGAAGCGAAGGAATCTGAATCAAAGCCGTAAAGACTACAAAAATGGCCATAGACAATTCGGAAGCGCATTTTCACCGTTTACTTTACATTTTCTTATCGGTTTTACTGTTGTCCTGGACTAATCACTTTATTGGAGGACTTTAATCGGACCCAAATTGATGTAAAAAGACCGTTTTTGTTCGAAATAGATCGGATTTGTGATGTTTATTGGACTACAAAGTGGTGAGTTCCATATTTTTATACCTCCGTCAGGAGAGCATTTTTGTTGGCAAAAGCGCTCACTGTGTCTACAGTTATGATTGTATCCTTGATCGCCATCCATAATTGGAATCACAAGACTATTAGCTTTCCAATGATATAAAATATGTATAGGTTCATAGAAGTTAGAAGTCAGAAAATCGACGGATTTAAACTAGAAAATGGGCTGGGCCCGCCCACGAACGTTAACAGGTTTGAATTCATAGCTGCTAGGGTGGCAGCAGGGGTGGCAAGGCTTTCTTTTAGGGTGGCAACTGCCACCCTATGCCACCCCAGTAGATCCGCCCATGCACAGAGCCAAGATTTATGGCTTTTGTCCCACAGGCTATCTGTCACTTGGGCTCCCTTCTGACCTGAACCTCAGCTGTCTCCCTGATTTCATTTCATGTTAATTGTGTTTAATGTTCACCTATTATTGTTGTCTAAGATTTTTAGTAATTTTTGCATGCTTTAGAATAGATGGGATTTTCTATTTTCTAAATAAAGTCCCCTTAACTTAAAGAGAAGTTGTCTGGGATCACTTGGAGTGATGCGTAGAATTAATGTCCACAGCGTAAGAAGTTATTCTTTCATTTGTTTAATTATCTCAGCCTTATCAGGCTGGTAATCATAAACATAAACTGAGACTGAACAATTTGGCTATTGTATTCCTGGAATCCACCAGGATGGTGCCCCTAAACTTGGTAATTTTTACATAAAGTTATTAATCTTATTAATAATTATCCTAAGTAATTATTCATAATTATTCATAGCCAAATCCTACCTATCTGCGGCACAACAGCATCTGAGCCTGTAATGTGTTTATTTTCATATGATGTCTAATAATCTGTCTCAGGCTGATTGGGAAATTCTGAGTGATTTCCATCGACCTGGTCTAGATGCGTTTCCCTGCACCTCTCTCCCACATGATCCGGTGTCAGGATGAGCGTTCCCACCATCTGCCCCCCTCAGCGTCACACATGCACACTGCAGCTGCCCCACTGCAGCCCTGGGTAGAAAGTCAGAGGCTGCCCTCTCCCAGTCCCTTTGACTATCACCAGTGAGATAGGTGTGTCTCTCAATGACTGCAGGAGGACTGTCGCTCCAGTCGGCCGCTTAGGAGAGATGGCTTAGTTGTCCACAGACCAGAACAGGAGTCACAGGGGGACTTTTCTGGCCTAAGGTAGCTGAAGGTTAAAGGCTTCTCTCATTCAGCCTGCTCTGCAGTTATTAGAGAGTTATAGAGAAGGAAACCCCAAATAAAAATACTAGATGTTTGGGCTGTTAATTTCTCACCTGTTACTGGAACTATCTCTGTGGTTTAGCTTGTCTCCTGATCTGCAGCTTCATCTACTGTTTACACTGTTAACACATCTACTGACACTGTTTACTAATGAAACATTGAAACACAGCACAGTACTTTTAAAAAGTATTCATCACATCTAAAACTGTAAGGTTTAAACAATAATCATAAAATTATTTACATCAGGGCCCAGAGCTGGCCAATGCTCAAACTCTACCATACCCTCCTATTCCTAAAACCTTATACTATTAAGTAATTTGATATTATCTACCTCACTCACCCCTACGCCGTCTTGATGTCTAGTCTCCCAAGGTTAAAAAACTCTTCACACTGTAAAGCAAAAGGGAACGAGGTCAGAGGGCCTCCCTCTCCAATCTGTTCCTGACTGACGTTTGTTTAAACCTTCTACATGACATATTCCCTAGATGCATTTACTAACGTGCAACTAATCAATTAATTCAGATTATTTTGAAATATTCCCATCTGAGCAGAACTTCACTGTGGTTCTGTTTGTGCTGCAGATCGATGCCATCCACAGGAAGGAGGCCATGAAAGCCATGACTGAAACCTTCTACGCTGCCATATTTGGATACGATGAGGTCAGCAGGAGTTTGTGTCCTGATGAGAAAACATGAAATCCATCCCAGATGTTTAGGTTTCTGCAGCCGCAGAGCATCCTAGCTTCAGATGAAGACCCTAATGAATGAAGTGTTTCTGCAGGGAATCCTGTCTGATGACTGCGTCCTGGCTGCAGCTCTGTGGAGGAACCTGTTCAATCGTCAGTGTGAAGACCCCCAGCAGCTGGAGCTCATGGTGGAATACGTTCGTAAACAGGTGTGTTAGATCCTCAGAGTCACATCTGCTGCTGCTCTGCAGCTTTTTATCACTTTGACCTTCAGTCTGTCCTCCTGAAGCTTCTCCTAAAAGCTGCTGCTGACCTTCAGTCTCTGCTCTGACTGAATGTCGGACGCTTTGGGAACTTCCAGAGAACTTCGTTACACTCCTCACCAATCCGATCTTTTACATCCCATCTCTGGTCTGCATGTCGGACTTATAGTTGAAGGTAAAGCGGAGGATTTTCTTTTTCCGGGTGGGTAGCCTATACTATTGGTCCACCTAAGTGTCAATGATTCTGGTGATATGTTTACGTAAGGCCGTCGTACGTGCTCGTCCCTAGGTAGTTTTCTCTTACTGCGCATGCGCACTTTCAGGCGTATTATGTGTGATGAGTTTGTTGCTAGACGATAGCTTGTTTATTGGCCTGTAGCATGCTAAAGTTAGCTATAGAGATGCTTGTCGTAAATAGATTTTCACTTACCGGTGGTGAGTCTGACATAGTGGAAACGACGTGCACGAGGTGAACTAGGCTCGTGCACGAGGTGAACTAGGCTCGTACACGACCTCAGTGAAGCTGTCCCCCCACCCACTTGAAAAGTAAAATCTAATAGGCGGAGCGGTTAGTGCTTCGTTTGTGCAGATTTGTGCAGGTAAAATTATCGTTTGTGCTGCTTTGGTTCTTGAGATATTAAACTTTATTTTATAGGTCATTCAAAGGTCACCATCCCCCCAGACAGCTCCAAAACGGACCAAAATAGACTACTTTTTTAGTGCTTCGTTTGTGCTGATTTGATCAGTTAAAATTATCGTTTGTGTTGCTACGGTTTCTGATATATTCAAAAAGTTATTTACAGCCTAAACCATAATAACACTGCTGTTTGTGGATCTGTGGTTTTAAACACAGCTGTAGAACTCTGTTATGTAAACATCCACTTTTCTTGTGCTTGCTGTGGTATTAGTTTTTATGAATGTTTTGTATGTTTCAGAACATAAACAGGTTCATAAGGTGGTGGTTATTAAACCAGAGGTGAAACGAACACAAGATAGACTAATATTTGCATTTGATTCTCTTAAAACTGGCATCACAGGTGAAGTGATTGAAGTGAACCTACATTGTTTTTTCAGTCAGTTTGTATGATTTTGCTTTTAACCATACAAGTTTATTATTATTATTACTGTACAGCAGCCTCGCTTCTGTCAGTGTGCCCCAGGGAAGCTGTGGCTATCATCCAAAAGTTTGCCATCAGTGTGTGAATGTGTGCGTGAATGACTGAATATAACCTACTGTAAAGTGCCTTGGGGTCCTCAAAGACTAGATAAAGCGCTACAGAAATGAAGGTCATTTACTATTGCTGTCTTAGAGAAAATGTATGTTTGCTTATATGTTACTTTTCGATTTTAAGTGTTACTTTGAGAATGTTTGTTGATTGCCACGTACATGTGGAAAGGGGGATATTCTACAGCATTTAGGCCAGGGGTCTAAATGCAGATTTTTAGATTTTAGGCTGTAGAGCAACCTATGGCTCTTTAGCCCCTCCACTGTGGCTCTTATGAAACCTAAAAAAATGTGTTATTAGGAAGACAACAATAAGGAATTCTGTTTGTGGTTTATGTTTTTATGAAATGTCTGCATTGAATATCTAAAACATAAGATTGTAAAAGGCTTTTAGAAGTAGTTCAATCTTTCTCAGCTACAAACTATGATTTGATTTGATTTGAAAATCTTTAATGTCCCCGAAGGGCAATTTGGTTTGCAGCAGGAGTCAAACAAAATTTAACACAAAACATGCTAATGCAATAAAAGCATAAAACTTACAACACAACTTACAACACAGTATAAGAGCATACAACCACCATAGTTTAAGTCATACAGGTTGAGATTAGTACAACATCACTGCAATAGTCAACATGGATTTACTGAACCTCCTTTCCCACAAGATCATTTACATTTTGTTTAAAAATCTGACAGCAGTTGGAACAAAGGATTTTAGGTACCTGTTTGATTTTGCCTTACATGTAAAAGTATACCTTCTCTTAGAGGGGAGAAGCTGAAACTCTGCATAGAGGGGATGGAGAGGGCTAGCCAAAATGACCTTCGCCCTATGGGTGACTCTAATTTTAAAAACAGAGTCTAGGTCATTAAGACTTATGCCGATAGTCTTTTGGCAGAGTTTAACGATGCTCTTTAGTTTATTCTTATTTAAAACACTGAGGTTACCAAACCAACACACCATAGCAAATGTTAAAATTGATTCAATAAAAGAAGTGTAAACAATTTTTAGAAATTTCTTGTCAACATTAAAAGATCGGAGTTTCCTAAGATAAAACAGCCTCTGATTTGCCTTTCTACAAATGTCTCCTGTGTTTGAATCAAAAGTCAGTTTATTGTCAATGATGGTGCCTAAATACTTGTATTGACTAACTGTCTCTATGACTTTACCACTGACAATGGTTTGAGTTGGGATGGGTGGATTCTTATGAAAGTCAATTATCAAGTCTTTTGTTTTGGCCACGTTAAGTTGTAGGTAAGAATCACTACACCATCCAACAAAATAATCAAGAATAGAACCATGCCCATCTTCATGTTCCTGCAAAAGGCTCACAAGCACTGAATCATCTGCAAATTTAATGATGAAACTTGATTCAAATGTACTCTTACAATCATTTGTGTAGAGCATGAACAATAGTGGTGACAGGACACACCCCTGAGGTGAGCCTGTGGAGCACAGCAAAGTTTCTGACAAAGTACCATTGACACGAGTTCTCTGCGGTCTCACTGTCAAAAAATCAACTAACCAGCATATGGTTCCGAAGTCAATGCTGGGTATGCTCGCAAGTCTATTAGCAAAAATATGAGGCTGCATACAGTTAAAGGCTGAGGAAAAATCAGCAAAGCATAGCCGTGCATGCATTTTTTTCCCCTCTAGGTGCCGAACAACCAGATTCAATAATGTTGCTACTGCATCATCCACTCCCTTCTTAGATTGGTATGCAAATTGATATGGATCTATCCTATTCTGCGTCATGGAAAGCAAACTCTTCTTTACCATACGCTCAAAACTCTTCATCACTAGTGAGGTCAGGGCCACAGGACGATAGTCATTTAGGGACTTAGGTGATGGCACTTTTGCTACGGGAACAATAATGGATTCCTTCCACAGCTGTGGGACTTTGTTAAGTGACAAGGACTGCTGAAAGATAAATGTGAAGATTCCACTTAAAAAAGGGGCGCAACATTTAAGAACACGGCCACTAATGCCATCAGGCCCCTGACTTTTCTTTGCATTGTTTTTTGCAAACATGTCCCACACACCAATTTCATCAATAAGTATCTGGCTGCTTACTGAAGCCGTCCTGAATTTCATTAGGTCATCAGAGAAATCAATAGAGTCAAATCTCAAGTAAAACTGATTAAGTTCTTCTGCCAGGGTGGAGTTAGCTTTGTTAGAATGTACCACCTTTTTATGTTTTTCCTTAATTCCCATCATAGATTTAATTCCTTTCCAAGCGGAGCGAGAGTTCCCGGTCATAAATTCATCTTGAACTTTGTTCTTGTACTGTAGTTTAGCCAGTTTAATTTCCCTTTTCACTACCTTATGGGCTTCCTTTTGTTGAGCATTATCGCCCTGGTAATACGCAATTTTTTTTTTGTTAAGAGTGATCTTAAGGGATTTGCTGACCCAAGGCTTATTATTAGGGTACAGTATAATCACCTTCCTTGGGATGATCATTCCTTCACAGAAAGTGATGTAGCCAGTCACTGTATCAGTCAGCTCATCTAGATTGGTACAAGAATCAATGCTCATTATACTGTGTATAACACAGCATGGGGTTGTAACTTTTGGTTTTCAGATGCCGTGTTTACTCCATTTGCCAGGTCATCGTAGAACTCCCAGACACATGGAGCTCTCCTGCAGTAGGCAGTGTAGTGCCCCAAACCACCACTGGACAAGCTTCCTTGGAAAGCAATCAATGCCCTCAAAGTGAAAGTCTTGCCTTGGAGAACCAGATCGGCAGGACATTCATTCAAGGAAACCTCTTTTTTGTTTGCAAGGTCAGTATCGATCCATACTATATCTCCAATCTTGTAGCTGTGAGTCACTGTCCCTGAAAAGAGGTCCTTTCCTGAGGTGCTGTCTTCTGTTTTGAAATCTGGTGGACATAGAGATGCATTGGAGATTGGCCTGAGGCAGGGAGACTCAGGTAGGCTGAGTCCTGCTTCCACAGCAGTGCCAAGATGAGCCATACAAGAACCATACAAGAACAAGAGGCACTTCCCTCGTCATCCCTTTACTGAGATAGCAGTATTGTGAAGAGCAGTATTTGGTGAAATAAACACTTGAAATGTTCCTCATTGTTTTTCAATGACAGTGGAGATGTTGCACTGAGCATCAATTTGGAGAGCACCAGACCTCAATTGGACTGCTTCAAACATTGCACTAAGCAGCTCTGCCCTCCTCTTGTAGGTTTGTTGGGTCACACCATCTGTGGCAATGGCTTTCACCAACTGCAAGACTGGGTTTTCGCTGTCTTTCATAACAGCATTTTGAAATGCTGAGGTGTCGCAGAAGGCACAACATAAGCACTGAACTAATGCGTCAAATCCACCGGTATTGATTACAGAGATTGGTGATTCCCCAAATCTAATAGGCTGGTGAAGGCTTCCATTTTTTAATAATCCACTTCACTCTTTTGGCCCCAAAAGATTCAACTGCATTGAGCCACTCAGTACAAGGAGAGAGGTAGGAGGTCCTCTTCCTTTTTTTGGGTGGAACAGCTTGGCCCCTCCAGTTCTCAACGGCATTTTCATCAAGTAGATTAACATTTGCATCAGATCCCACAAATTGTTGAGCATCCATTTTTATTTTCTCTTCTGCACTGTGAGTAGTCATGGATCCTGGATTAATATCTGTCACTGTCAGTGAGCCCACTGTTGCCTCATCTTTGTTATTTTCTTGTGCAGAACAAATCCGCATCTTTCCTTCGATGAAGGAAAGATGACGAGCAATGAAGCGGTCAGCTCGGATAGGCGAGTTTTCATGTTTAAAAAGGCCATGTTTTATGTTTTTGAACTCCGCTTCAACAGTGGCTGAGCTTGCTGTGATGCTGGTGCTTTTGAAGAGAGGGACCATTATTCCTGTCCAGAGTGGCAAGTAACTTGCTAGTCTTATTATATGTGGAATAATCTCAGGAAGGAAGTGAATATTATCTCTATCCCCGTCAGCTGAAGCAAGTGACCTGCTCTCCTCACATATTTCTGTTATCCACTGTCTTATTTCAGTCTGGATCTCGTCAACTGATTCCACTTTGTCACTTTCCTCTATCTCTTCATCTGGAACGATGATGGAGTCATCAGCAATTTGCGCTTTCAGATATTTTTTGCACCTTTCAGATGCAAGAGGGGCTCCAGAACTGTCATCACCTTCTGCTTCACTGAGTGCCACAACAGTGATAGCACGTAAGAGCTCTTTGCATGGTCCAAGCACTGTGACTGAAGAAGTTTTGCTAGTGACCTGACAAAGAAATCTTTAACACGGTGTGTCTTCTTCTTCAGGCAATCCCACTGGCATATCATCTTGATGCAGTGTGCAACATCAACTCTGATAAAACAAGGAGGAAGTTTAGCAGATCGGGTTCCAAGAAGGACATGAAAGCATTCATTAATGTAGGACTTCAGATCAGGGTGAGGAGTAAAAGCCCTGACCAGAGCACCAAGAATAGCCAGAGAAAAATCACTCACAGCTTCCTTTGGCACAGGTGCACCCGAACGAATCCATTCTGTCAACCAGTTTACGATGGCATTAATATCGTGTTTTTCCGACAGCATTTGCACTACTGGGACACTGGGGCAATTTTTTGCTTTCAGAACGCCTTGATAAAGAAAGACATGACCAGATCTGCCATTTGGTCTTTGCAGTTTTTTAACAACTGAGCCAGTTGCATCAAAGCACACAGTTGGTGGAGATTTTTTGGACAATGTTTTGTAGACATGCAACTGAGTTTGACTCCAGTAGTGACAGAAAAACCTGTCCAGTCCAATATCTCGGATGCTGCCACAGTGAGGTACGCTATATTTTAATAACTGCAAAGATGCAATGATATCTTTGTCCCCTAATTCCAAATCTTTCCTCTCTTGTTTGGCCTTTCGCAGGGTGGCCACATTTGGAAAGTGGCTTGGCTCAGGATCTCCAACATCCATCAGTTCTGCTGCCTTTGCTGACCTCCATACAGCTGGTTCCATTCTGCCTTCACACAGCTCTTTGGAAATGTCCTCACGCAAGTTTCCAGACATGAACCGCTTAGAACGGCCAGTGTGAAGGGAGATGTCTGTATTTCTAATGTAACATTGGAGCACCATTGGGCTATTAATTGCTGGCTCTGTGTCACATGACATTTCCAACTGGGCACGACACTCCTTACAGTGGCCTCTAATGCAGATGTTTTTGACCTTCTTCCAGATAATATCGTTCAAGATATGAGTCCAAGTCCCAGGTTTCAAAATTGTATATTCTCTTTTTTGAGAAGGAGAAAACTTGTCTTTATATTCAACCTTTTCAGGAATGAACTTCACCCAGTCTTCAAAAGGTACCTCAAGCTGAAAGGCCTGACAGTTTTCTTGTCCAGAAGAAATGCCACTGGAGTCTACCTCTGTTTCACCATCACTTTCCTGATCACTGATTTCCAAAACTGACCAGATGTTATGTCTATTCAGCTTCACAAAAGTGTACAGGGCCTTTGCTGACATATTGTCTTCTAGCTGATGACTCATCTCTATCCATACCGGGGCAGCTGGTGTGGCTATTTTGCCATTTTGGAATATGGCCTCTTTTGAATTGCAAAGGACTGCAAAAATTGAGTCTCTGTCTACAGATGGCTTTCGGGGCATCTAAATCAGAATTAAAAGAAACTATGATTAGGATGGATCAAATGATGACTTCTGACCTACGCTATATAATCAGCATGGAGATAAAAACTTAATTCTCCAACCTACACATAGGAATTTTTAGTGCAGTAGCACATAGGGCTACTTAAATTGCATTGTTGGTATTATTCTGTGTCTGAATGTTGTTTTATACATTAACATGTACTGTACAGCACTTTGGTCCAGTGTACTGGTTGTTTTTTAGTGCTTTATTAAATGTTTTTCTTTGAATCTGCAAATAAAAGTAACGTTTTTAAAAATGTTAATAAATAAAAAAATCACTCTTTCTGGCTTGATTCAGTGAATTTTACGATGTGTACTACACCGTGTGTTTGCTCAATATCTAAAAACATGTATACTATACCATGTATTAACTCAGTATCTAAAGTTTAATCGAAATATACTCTTACCTTGTTCAAAAAATACAAAGGGTTGTAAAAAAAAAAAAAAAAAAACTACTTGAAATACCTTTCCTGCCAAACTTTTATTTGATGCAAAGACTGCTAGCTTGTTCGTTTGTTGTAAAAATGATGGCAATGCAGATTGTTCTGTTTATTTCAAGAAAGATTATATTTGAATAGGAAAGATCTACTTTAACATATGTCTAGCATGTCTCATGTGTTCAGCAGTGAGATGTGTGGGACAGTGGCTAAGACAGGTGCAGCAGGTGCAGAGCCTATAACCTCTGTCAAGGGTTCGCCTCCTCGATATGTGCATGTTTTTCTTTCTTTTTTTTAATGAACAAGAATCTTGAATTTATAAAAGGAACATAATTGAACAAGTAAAATTTATTAATGTACATGTGCAACAAATTTAGATCATAAAAACATAAGGAGACAAGGTTTTCTTGCAGAACTTTATTCAATTAAATTCAACAAATTCAAAAATACTTTATTGATCCCAGAAGGAAATCAAGTATTGAACACATTTATACACAAAAGGCACACGACCATTTGAAAAACATTTTCAAGTGTATATCTCAAACGGTAGCAGCACAAACGTTAATTTTACCTGCACAACTCAGCACAAACGAAGCACTAAAAAAGTAGACTATTTTGGTCCGTTTCTGTCTGGGGGGACGGTGACGTCATCACGCAAAAATAAAACTTGTTATATCTCAAAAACCAAAGCAGCACAAACGAAGCACTAACCGCTCCGCCTATTAGATTTTACTTTTCAAGTGGGTGGGGGGACAGCTTCACTGACGTTCGTGCACGAGGTGAACTCGGCTCGTGCACGAGGTGAACTAGGCTCGTGCACGCTCTCTCGTGCACACGGCGTTCCCTCTCGGGAGCAGATAGTGTTGCGCATGTGCATTTTTGAAAAGATTGGAGAGGGCGGGTCTTTTCTAAAATTCGGAAAGATCCTCCTATATCCATCCTATACCATTAAAAGCAGATATTATCATCCATAACTTAAACCAGATGAACCTCCTCCTGGTTCAGATCAGGTAGGGTAAAATAAATGATCAGCACACCTGGATCTGCTGTCAGAACCAAACTAATATATTGACATATTTTCATCCAGCTTTATGGCTCCAGATTCTTTTGACCTTCAGTCCTTAGCTGCAGCTTTTCAGCAGCTAGCTGCTTTTCCAGCTCTGACCAGGTGAGTTGTGCTGCAGGTGATGCAACATCATCCAGGTTTCTGGGATGGGACTCATGTTGGCAGCGCTGATGGACGCCATCATAACTGCTTCCATTTTACACAGGAAATGTCAGGACTTTGTCACTGTTTATATTTCTACTGATTGCCGCTCTGTATTTATAAAGTATTTTTGAATAGCCGTGTGTTTCCTTTCTGCTCCCTCTGTGTTTAAATCAGCTGCTTGTTTCCTCGATGCTCTCAGACCTGAACAGGAAGCCAAACTCAAAGACTCTAACATCATCAGTGGTTGTCAAAAGACGGTTAATAAAGTTTTCTGGTCAAACTCTGAGCTGTTTTCTTCATCTTCTGATGGTTGTGACTGAAGCTGCTGAGTTCACTGGAGAACCACCGATCACAGATTCTCTTACTTTAGGTACTACAGTGGACCTCAGGTATTCATGGGGGTTCGGGACCAAATCTCTGAATACTTGAGACTCCCTCTTAAAACATTTATAACTGTCTTTATTTTTAGTTCAAACACAAAATACATCTTAATATGCATTAATGCGCTCAGTGGAAACTTGACAATACTCTGCACAAAATGAGCTCATTTCAAATGTAATGTTACAGGTCTCGATTGGTGGGACTGGGGCAACAAACAGCTGAAAAAGCAGGAAAGAATAAAAGGATTCAGCTGGGAGAACATCTAGCATTATGAGCTATTAAAGGATAACCTGGATAGACAGAGGATCTCTGATCTGTGTAAGAGAGCATTAAAAGATTTTGGGATCATTTATTAACAACATTCCTCAACATTAAGCGGCAAAAGATTTTTAAATCTTATCTGCATGCAGAGCAAATGGGATTTTGGACACAACTTCCTATTGGTTGGAAAAAGGTGTTTAGAAACTAAAATTTACTTTTGACATTGAAAACATGATAAAACCAACAGATTTATGTGAAATTTTGATTAAACACCATTTAAGAGAAAAATCACACCAACGATCACCTCAGCAGAAACCGAGAACAGCAAGCAGCAGGTCAGTGGAAGAACCTTCTCTGATCTTCTCAGAGTGGGTGAAACACACACACACACACGCCCGTATTGCTACACATGTTAGGACTTTATATTGACTTCCATTCATTTTAATAGCTACATTTATTCCTAACCATTACCCTAACTCTAACCTTAACCTAAACATAATTCACACTATACCTCTAAACCTAACCCCTAACCCTACAAAAGGGGATCCGCCATGTTAGGACCGGGCTTTGGTCCCTATAAGGTCCATCGGTCTTCAGAAGGTTAGAGAATATAACAGAAAAGGTCCTAAATAGGATAGATAAACCAGAACACACACACCAGTCCTTTTAGACCCAAGGAGAGCAACATGGCCGATATTCCAGCTGGTATTCCTAAAACGACTAAAGATCTGCTGTATCATCTAGACACATTCCTCTCTAATTAATATTAAACACAGTTTGACTAATTTCACTCTGCTGATGATTTCATCAGGCTCCTTTTGTCCCATCAGGTGAAGAACTTCCTCACATTCAGGGAGAATTAGACATTCCTCTGCCAGCGTTTACAGATTTTTTAAACAGGATTTAAAAAACGATCAAACTGATCAGCTCCATTTATACAGAACCTTTCATAAAGTCAAGTTCAACACAAAGAGACATTAAAACATCAAAGACTCACAGTGAGATGATTAAAATAGTCAAATCAAGAAATATGAACAAGTCCCCAGATGATCAGATCATCTCCAGTTTCTGGTTAAAAACACAGAGTTTCAATCTGATCAATAAGGTTTCATTTGGACTTTGTGTTCTTCATGCTGAGAACATCAGAGCTGCTGTTTGATCACTGAGATCTTCATCGGTAGGATCTTTAATTTAACAGCGGTGAAGATGGGAAACATCTTGTCAGTGAAGGTGTGTGTGAAGGTGTGTATGTGTGTGTTAGTATCCAGATCAGAGAACGACAGATTTCCTCTGTCCCAGTCCAGATTCACTCTGATCCTCTGGAGATTCTTCTGTACTGAGAGAAATGTGTGAGGAGCTGATGGAGACCATGCTGAGTATTCACCTTCATAGAAACCAATTACCAACAATGCAGACTCTATGTCTCCCTTCCTCTGGACAGACTCTGCTAACACACCAAGCACCCAGAGTTCACTCTCTCCAACATCAACATCCCAGCTGTGGTTCCCTGAGTTAAAGCCCTCAGAACTCAGGACAGAAGGCCAGAGATCAAACCTCTCTGGATTATCAGGAAGCTGCTGTTCCTCTCCTCTAGTCCAACTGGTCAGATCTTCAGACAGGAGGAGTTCTGGGTGAGCAGTGTTTGGGTCCAGGATGAGAGGAGTGTAGGACACCATGTTCTTCATGTTGCTCCAGATGTTGAAGGCCAGGTTGCCCAGATGTTTGGCCTGGTCTATCAGAGCTCCTGAGGGCAGCTGTGGATCCTCCAGCAGGGGGCAGCGCTGGACTCTTTCCACTGCAGCCTTGTAGTTGTGCAGGAATGAGACGTCTTCAGCTCTCAGCTCCTCCTCTGTGGCTCTGACTGTGTCTGAAAGAGCTGCTATCTCTCTGCTCAGAGCCTCCATCTTCTCCTTCATCATCCCACTCTTCTGCTCCTCTTCCTCCCTCAGTGCAGCCAGCCTGGCCTCCTCTTCCTCTGCTAGAAACTGATGAAGCTTCTTAAGCTGCTCCTTAATCTGCCTCTCTGTGTGTCGGGCCTGGACCTTCATGTGTTCTGCTGTCTGATCAAACTTCTCTTGAACTTTCTTCCTGAGCTCCAGGTTCTTCTTTAAAGGCTCCAGAGTTTCCTGAAGGTTCTTCTTGTGTTGCTGAGCAGCTTCATCCATGGGTCTGAATCTGTGGTTGGTGTGTTTTTCTGAATCTCTGCAGACGAGACACACTGGCTGCTGATGGTCCAGACAGAAGAGTTTGAGTTTCTCAGAGTGCAGACTGCAGAGATCCTCTGAAGCTCTCTGGTCTCTTTGCTCTAAGAAGGTCTCACACAGGTTCTTCAGAACCAGATTACAGGGTGGTTCAATCCTTGAAGATCTCCTCTTACAAACTGGACACTCTCTTGCTGGTTTCTCTCTCCACCAGTCCTTCAGACACTCCTTACAGAAGCTGTGGCTACATGACAGAAGAACCGGATCCTTAAAGACGTCCTGACAGACCGGACAGCAGAGATCCTCCTCTGATCTGGAAGCCATTTAGTCTCTGAGTGAAACTGAAAACACAGCGAACAGAACGTTAAACCAGGAAGTCAGTTTCTCTCCTGCAGAAACTTTCTTCTCTTACTTTCACTTTGATCTTCTTGTTTTTCCTCCTGCAGCAGTCTGTGTTTCAGTGTCTCGGTCCCTCACCTCTCTCTGTTCTCCTTGTTCAGTGTTAGTCTGCCCTGAGTAGGTGATGAAGGTCAGTAATGAAGGTGATCCTCAGTTATTATTGTGCCGGAGATTTTTTCTCTGAATTATTTCCTGTTTTTTTGCAATGGTTCCTGTTTTCACTCCAGTCTTGAGGCAGCGATGTGGCGCCCTCTAGATGATTTCCTGTGTATCTCCAGTTTTAGATAAACACTACAGTATATCAGCTGTTTCTGAATCATCAGTTTGTTTCTGCTTTCAGTGAAAAATGTCGTTTCCTCTCATTAAACTCTTGTAGGGTCTCCACTAACTGGAACCTTCAGATGAACACAGTTCATGTTCTGTGTCCTGTTTGCTGTTTCTCTGTCAGATTCAGACTCTGGAGGTGAAGGTGGTGTTGAGGGAAACTCCACATACCGGACAGCAGAGATCCTCCTCTGATCTGGAAGCCATTTAGTCTCTGAGTGAAGCTGAAAACACAGAAGGTCCAGTCAGTCATGGCTCCCCTCCCTCCTCTACTAACTTCCCTCAAAGTGACTCTGACCACAGAATATGATCATATTTATTCTGTGAGGTTTTCTTCCTGAGGTAGAGGATCTGCTTTAACATTGAGAACTGTTCCACCTTTACCCAGCAGAGGGAGCCACACCCCACTGAGAGGAGGGTTTGTTGCGTTGCAGTAAATTCATTTAAATTTGAAACAGTTTTGATCTGGAAGCTCTGAAGCAAACAGGTGAAT